>PVJN01016195.1:0-42829 GCA_004026805.1 Lasiurus borealis | reverse complement strand
TTGGCTAGTTGGTGTGGCTTGTGGATGTAGCAGAGGTATGGTCAATTTGCATATTATTCTTTTATTAGATAGGACAAAATGGAGAAGCAGGACAACAATGAGAGGAGTTTGGTGAAATTATTTCTTTTGAAAGAGCTCTGGTTGATGTGTCAGTACCCTTTCCAGCACCATTTATAGGGAGCATTGGGAAAATTATACCCTCTAGTGCTAGTCTGGTAAGGTGGGCTTAAATGGAATCACACATAAATGAAATCTGTTTCAAGCACTTGGCAGACAAGCTGAAGTCAATCTCACACACGAATGAAGTAAAACTGACATCTGTTGAGGAAATCTAGAGGGGAAAGGAGAGCTTCTGTATTGAGATAAGCATAATTTTTTTTGTGTGTTTCTCAGAGCTGGGATTTGCTTCCTGTTTCACCAAAGATGATCATGCATTACAGAGATTCAAAATTGGCATCATCTGAGGACCGGTCCAATCAGGCTACCTGAAAGGTAAATATATCTTAACAGAAGGATGTTGGGGATACCTAGTGACTGGGGACAAATTTGGGCAAGTATTTGTTTAGGATACAAATGCATTGCCCTGGGATAAGGAATCACAGAAGAGAGAGACCAGTTGCAATCATGGTCTAGGCCCCAGTCGACCTGAAAAGTAGACTACAGAGCATGTAGCTAGCTTGGGACTTAGTTCCAGGTCAGGACTTTTTACCCTCTTTCTCCTCTACTCAGCTTTATCTTTTTTAAAAATGTTTTTTTTTTTTTTATTGATTTTAGAGAGAGGAAAGGAAAGAGAGCGAAACATCAATGATGAGAGAATCATTGATAAGCTGCCTCCTGCATGCCCACTACTAGGTATCAAGCCCACAACCTGGGCATGTGCCCTGATCAGGAATCTAACTGGGGGCAACACTCAACCACTAAACCACACAGACAAGGCCACTCTGTTTGATCTTAAAGTAAGCTAAAAGTGTGTGTGTGTGTGTGTGTGTGTGTGTGTGTGTACACACACACACACACACACACACACACATATATATATATATATAAAACACTGTGAAGCTGAGCTATCATTAGGCCAACTTTTGTAAGTTAGTGGCACTGGGAACAGGTTAAGCCCAAAAGTTTTAGACCCGGAAAAGTCTATTGTTCCATTACCTAATGACCTTAAAATTCTGTGGTTAAGGAATACATTCAAGTTCACAGTGTGGCGTCTGTACCAAAATTTACCAACTTTCTAGTTCAGTGCTCTTTGAAATAAAGTGTCTTCCTGGGAATCTTTACCTCTACTTTTCCAATATTAGTTTTTATTGTCATTTGTCACTTAAAAAGCTGTCCCAAATAAAAGTTTACTGGATTTTTGTTACATTGATAAGCTAGAAAAATCAGTATATGCTTTGGAATTCAACAGAAGTGGGTGATCACAAAATCTGGAGGTGCATGTTAGTTAAGGAAACTCTATGTAGAATTTGTTACATTTCCTGTAGGAAAGAAAAATGTAATCCAAAGCAAGGTTGTTTTCTTGTCAGATCAATAACATAGTGTTTAAATTTGACCTTTTCAAACAAAAGTACACTTGGGTATTCTGAAACGATTGCCTTTTCTGATAAGGGTTATTATACTTCTTTAACCTTAAGCTATTTTATAGCTACAAATTCCTCCTTGGGTGTTCCAATAACAGTCAGTATTCCTAATATAATAAAAGGATAAGTAAGTCTGTAAGAGACAATAGTTTTGCTGTTGTTTCACCCTATGCACATATAATAGACAAGGAATATATGGCTGATATATCACATGGTTAATTTTTAAGACATATGTCTGTTAAATATTTGATAGAGTTTTATTAGAAATAATTTTCTTTATAATATCTACTGTATTGAAACCTGTATTAAATTCATTCCTTTTAAAAAATCAACAACAAGCACTTATGTTATGAAGTAAACATGAGTCTGCAACATACTATTATGAAATGTTGGATATTCTTATTTCAGGTAATACTCCTATTACCAATAATATGTTTGAAATTACCTTCCAAGTCATTTGTAGCCAAACAATAAGGGTGACAATGCTTCTCCTGCTGCTAGTACTGATAATAGTAATAGCAGCTAACATTTTATATGACACCTACGCTCTGTCAGACACTGTTCAAAGCTTTATGCATATTAACTAATTACATAACTAATATCACTGCTTTATTAAGGTCACTTTTAATCAAGAACAGTGTACTGACACAGTTTTTTCTTTACTCGCCAAATTTTGTTATAAATAAATTTTAGCCTTTTCTAAAAATAAAATAAGTCTATTGTAAATTAGAAAATTTAAAGATATTTAGGCCTGGAGTTCATAGTAAAATTATCATAGGTTTTAGATGAAACAAAAAAAGTAAACAAAACAAAACTCTAAGGGTTTAGACTTGGCTCAATCATTTTCTAATATAATTTTGGGCTTAATACTTTCTTTGAAAGGGCTACAGTTAGCTCATATTGAACCTCTGAGTGATTTAGACAATAAGCATTCTCCTTCACTCCTTACAGGAAATCATAATTTCTTAATTGTAATATTTCACATTTTTCTTTTAATATAATATACACTCATCTTTTCATATCCTATAGAGGAAACTCCCTGAATTCTGAGACTATGTAATATCAGAGCCTAGAACAGCATCTGGTACAAAATCAGAGCTCAGTAATATTTTTGTTGAACAAAATGGGATAGATGAGCAAATGAACAAATAAATAAATGTGTCATAATAGATCTCAAATGGGGGTTTTAATTTAAGAAATTATTTTAGTTTCAGCAAACAGCACTAGCAATTTGCATGCCTCACATATAACTGGGTAATTAACTAAAGAAAAGGTCAGGCTAGCTAATGATAAATGTATTGTCACATGAAGTTAAACCTTACTAGCACGCCTTGCAGAACCATTTCCCAAAATGTGGCCTGAGAAATAAGTAGTTCCAAAATAAGCTGAAAAGGGGTTATTTGCTTAAAAAAAATATTTCAGCTTAATTTTTTTCAATCCAAGGTTTACAAAGTATCCATCACTTTGCAACTCTACACTAAAAGAAAATCCAAAGTTAGTATCTTTATCATCGGCATAAACTTTCCTAAATCGCCTTTAGCTATTTCTGGATATCTTTGAATTTGAATGAAAATATCCAGGGATTTAAATTTCGTGATGAGATTGTCTATAAAATAAAAATAAGTAAGGTCCAAGGCTTGTTTCTTCCTCAGACCCCATGTTTTACACCAACCTGGAGGATCAATCATCTACACGGTGTTTGATGGCTTGTACCTGCTGTGCTTGATTGATGCTTTTGTAGGTCATTTTGTGCAATTACTGAATCATTATAAAAACAAATGTTCAACATATTTGTAACATCCACAGAATTTACAAAGCACTGAATTTTGTTTATTGTACACCAAATTAACCTGTTATCCTTTGTTAGGTGACATAACAAAACTGCCCTCACTAGAGGCTTATGGGAGTAAAACTATCAGATATATCATAAGCAAATGAATGCTAATTGGAACAATAGTACTACCATTAAACGATGCAATTTCTGCAATCTACCAAATGTACTTCAAATGCGAGAAATTTATACAAATACAGACTAAAAAGTTTTATTCATGAATTCATTACCTTATAATGATTTAAAATACTTGAAAGAAACCGTATTAAGTAAAAGGAAAATGCTAAGCCATAGTTGGGATAATAAAGATAGCAAATATTATAGAATTATGTATTATTTTGAAAAAGCAAATTGCCGCTATAAAAGCAGCTTGAACATTATTAAATCAATCTGTAATAATAAAAGCATAATATGCTAATGAAACCTGATATCCTTCAGGACAAAGCCAGGGCTGTGAGGGAAGCCTTGGTCCCAGGTGCTAGAGGGAAGCTGGTGGAAGGAAAGCCTACTCTTGCACAAATTTCATGCACTGGGCCTCTAGTATGTAATATATTTTAGGCTTATTTAGGAACGGTAATATAGTATTTCCTTGAGGAGATCAATTTCTCACTGAATAAATAGGGAAGCTATTTTAAAAAAAAATTGTAAACGTGTATTTTGCATTCCTATTAATTTTGACACTGTGGACTTTCCTCATTCTTTGAGTCCCTTGGATTACTCTGTTTTGGGAGTGTTCTTAACTATTACATTTTTAAAGTCCTCTCAGATACTAGTCTTGAGAGTCATTTTATGATGAGAGAGATCTTGAATTTCAAATAGTTTCCTCTTTCAACTCAAGAGAAAAGTCTGGAAGACTATAAAAAGCCACTATGAGTGAAAACTTGGGACATGCAAAAGATATGCTCTCCCATAATGTAACAGAATAAAAAACCCTAAACTGTCCCTTCGTGTAAAAATTTTCATGGAGGATTGTAGTAAGGAAGACTACAATATCTATATGGTTTTGTTAAACTCCATTTGCTGAAGGAACTAATTCTGAAATCTTACAATATGGACTGAGGAAAAATGTAAACCCTTTAAAGACACACCTACATTCAGCAGAACACCAGAGTAATATGTGACCAGCAAATCGGTAGTCTTACACTGTGTTGCACGATGGGTATTGGTTGGCAGACTGATACAAGAAAAAAATCTAGAACCCTGCCACAGGGCTATCATCATAACAGGAAAGGAAAATGTGGATTAAAGAGTTTTAGCTAAATTGAAGATGGAAGACCCAGCAAAAAATTGTCATGGAATAGAATCAGAAAGATAGAAAATGGATCTTGCTAAAAGAACATAGCATAAGTTGCCTTGAAGACACTGGCAGTAAATGCAGGATTCTCAGTTACAAAGAAGGGACCTCTCCACTGAAGTCAGCTGATATTAGTAAGAACAAAAGTTTATATAAGGACCATTCCGTTTCATCCTACCACCACTAGTCTCAACAGATATCACTTGTATTAGAAGCTTTACATAAAAAGGAAGAAGGCAGTGGTCTGAACCTTAAAAGTTTAACTATTTGCCCCAAGGATGATGAGTTACCACAAGAAACTTTGCCCTAAAAGAGATTGCTAATTTTATGTTTACTCTATCAGCAGCAGGAATAAATGAGTCAAACTAAAATGTTGCTCTCTAGTGATTTTTTTTTTTTCAGTTTTGCAGTTAAATGCTATATTTTAAATTTACTGCATGTTTCAGAAAATATTGACCATATTACAACTGGATATTGTATAGATTATTTCCCATCCACAGCAGTTGCTCTATTTGAAGATGGCAATCTAAATCACAATAATTTTACTAAACTATTTCTAGAACCTTGTGAATTTCATCTGATTGTAATATAAGGTTAATATAATTTGCCTTTCACTTTTTAAGGTATATCAAAACAAGGTTAACATATATATGGATTGAACACTGATTTAAGAAATAATATTTTTCAAACATTAAACAATTTTTAAGCATTAATAATTTTATAAAGAAACAAAACACTGGCTTATGAAATAATTCTTAGCAAAGCAAGCATAAAAGACCTTTTTAAAAAATAACAAATTTTCCCTTTTGACTATTAGTCCTTGTTACTCTTCTATCAATGAGGATTGATTCAGTGCCTTAAAAATGACTAAAAATCTTATAACAGATCTCCATCTACTCCTTAATATTCTGATTTCCATGATTATTTCATAAGCATATATATGAATTTATTTTACAATTTCCTGCTATACTAGTACTTTGCTCAGAAATTCATTATCAATGTCCTTCACGTGTAGTCTCTGTGTTCATGCATAACATTAACTCAACCAGAATAAAAATATAAAACAGCCAACATAAAGAAAATAACAATATTTCTAATATTCTACTTTATTTCTAAATCTCATTTTATATATATGTACATATATATATATATATATATGTATTACATATATGTATATATATAAACTGTAAAACTATATTTCAACTCTAAATACAGTCTCATGGCTTAATTTTTAATTCATAACTATTAAAATGTCTAACAAGATAAAGTATTTTACTAGCAATTATGTTTGAAGAGAGTTAAGCAAGTAAGCCACCAGTATTGTGTTTCTGATATAAAACCCTTAGCTCTGTATACCAGATTGTGTTGCAGTAGAATTTCTATTTCAGGAAAACTTGCAATTAAATGACAATTTGCCAGTTTACTGTCAAGCACACCCACAATTTATGAACAGAACTGTGAGCCGGAAGATATATAAACTGGTAAATAAATTGTAAGGATTGGAATGAAGAAATAAATCTGGTTGGGCTATGGAAGATTTTCATGCAATCATTATTATTATTATCTAACTAGAAGCCTGGTACACAAATTCGTGCATGCGTGGGGTCCCTCAACCTGGCCAGTGATGGGGGCCGATCAGGGCCAATTGGAGCAGGCTGGCCAAGGAAGAGACTTGGGAGATTGGCCGGCTGCAGGAGGTTGGCTGTGGGAGTGCACTGACCTCCAGGGGTAGCTCAGGCATTGAGCATCTGTCCCCTGGTCGTCAGCGAATTGTCATAGCGACCAGTCAAACTGTTACTTAGGCTTTTATAGATAGATAGATAGGTAGATAGATAGATAGATAGATAGATATAGTTAAAGGCTTTAAATTTTATATTGGCATGACTATAAAATTACATTGGCACTCAGAAAATAATGCTATTTGGAGTTTTTAATGGCTATTTTAGACCAATGTTTACTTATATAGATAATCTGACAACTAAATATGTAATTTTGATTATCTCTGATGGTTATACTATTTAAGATGATAAATTCCATTGACTAGACAGGTATATAAAGCAAGAAATAAAAAGAACTTTCTTATTTTTAACCATAAAAGGAAAGGAAAGGGAACGGAACGGAAGAGAAGGGAAAAGAAGGGAATGGGGAAGAGAAGAAAAAATAAAATCCAGGTAAAAGTAATTACTTTTGAATTGAGAAAGATCTGAATAAAATTTATGTAAATAATAATAAAAATCAGAAAAAAATAAAACAAAATATAGAGCAAAAATCATTCTCAAAAACTAAATGCCAATGAAACTCACCTTCCTATTCTGTCAAAACACAGTAACTAAAAATAACTAGCTTACTTCACAAACTTAAAATAATGCAGTTTGTCTTTGTATGAAAAGGAGATTTTTTTGAGATAAAGATTCCATAGAATTTATGACTATTCACACAGCATGTTCTCACTAAAAATTAAACATCTACTGTAATATGAAAATATATATATATTCGTGCAGACTTCTTGAATTATGCTGGCAAAGCCCTGTTCACTGTCTTTACCAGAAAAGTAGTTATTTGCCTATATCCAACATTCCTATGACAGTGAACTAACTATACCTACACTGTCTGAACCCAAAGTTTTGAACTTCACTTATTTCCTCTTTCATCACCAACCTTTAAATCATGAAAATGACACACTGACAGTTATCAAGTTAGAGGAGGGGTTTAATAATTAGAATGGCGGGAAATGACTCCCAGTCTTTTATTAACAATGGATATATAGATAGATGTACAACAATAAAAAAAAAACTGATGTCTAAAAAAAAATTAGAAAAAAAAAATATATATAATTGAAGAGGTTGCTTTGATGCTGTGCTCTGGGCTATACATATGATTTTAAAAATTCTTATTTACTTAAGAAAATAAATCCTATTTTAATTGAGTTCTAAGTTGAAAAGTGCTTTTTACCTAAAGAATATGGGCTACCTCATTTGTGATAGTGAGAAATAGAAAACCCAGTGTTTTCCATTCTTAATTGTTTACTGAATTTAAATTTCATGTTGGATCATAATTTTAATAATTTTGTACCTCATAGTTGAAAAGTGTTTCTCACCATTCCAAGTGGCTGATTACCTCTTTCCATTGAAATGTATTTATTCACTGCATGCCCAACTTTTACTATTAGAAACCTTAATGCTTTTTGCTTTACACAACAACAGTATCTAGCTATTGTGAATATTTTAATGGATGGGAAAACTAAAGCTCAGACAACTCAAACAGCAATTAGTAACTTCACCTTCATTTCCTGACTCCAAATCCTACTCTTTCTTATTATACTATGCTGACTCCCCAATAATCTTATTTACCTTTGTTCAGTAACCGTATATAAATTTGTCAAAACATTTTCAAATGTAAAATATGGAGTAAAAACAACCCAAATTAAATATGTTTTCTTATAAAAAAATACACAGGTGATACCAAAATTACTATAACTTCTTTGGGAACCTATATAAAATATTTTGTTCATAAATTTAAAATAATCCATATAATTATTAACATCTTTGTTACATTGAAAATAACTGTCTACAAAATATTAACCTGCATAAGAAGACTCACATGAACAATATTATGGGGAAAAACTTTAAAAATCAAAATGAGATCAACTATAAAATGATTTAAAAGACTTATTCTATAATATAAAAATAGTAATATATTTAGACATTTGAAATCAATTAAAAATATCTAGTAACATTTAGAAACTCAATTAATTTTCTTTGTGTTTTATAAGACCACAGGTTAAGCAGAAATGCTCTGAGGAAACCTAAGCTCCAGTAAAATACTAAATATTAAAAAATAATTGATAAATCAATAATAATTACTGATTACAAATTTGATTTATTAAGAAACTGTTACATGGAGACTTGGTTTTAACTATTGTATAGTATGTTCCACAAATTTTCTACCTTGAATTGATTTTAATTTGATTTTAATTTAGATACCACTGAAATTAAATGGTAGCATGGGAGGATCTAAAAAGCACGATCACCACTTCATGCTGGGGCATGCATTTCAATATGTCAGAATTATGATTTTCATAACTATTTAAGATAGTTTATTTGTTTTTCAATCTAAATTTATTTTATTTTAGTTTTAAAAATGACCTAACCAACTAAATTTATGTTGTGTAGGTAAAATATTATTTAGAGATAATGCAATTAGAAAGTCAAGTCTGAATGAGGAAAGGCTTAAAAGAATACAATACAAAGATTTATTTTTATCTAATAAAACTTTTTTTTATCTTATTACAAAATCATTGCATCTTTTCAATTAGGCCACTTTATTACCTCTATATTGGGTATATATATATTATATTCAAAATTACCATATTTTAAGTTCCTTTCCCTGCTGAAAATAGAAATAATTCATACCCCATAAAACACTTCCTTACTATTTTACTACAGTCAATTCACTGAGGTGCTATTTTTCAATGATGAAACAAGCAAGGCAATGCCAGAAAATAAAACTGAATCCTAAAAACTATTATAAAACTCAATTTAAGATCAGCAAGTAGAATATTAAAAATAATAATTAAATACACAAATCTACTTGCAGCTTTGCACTGCTCTTTTATGCAAAATAATCCCAACTACAGATACTAGTTTCATGAAATTAAATTATACAGCATAAAGCAAATTAAGTACCAGTTTATTTTTGAGAGAGATCTAGTTTTCTTCCAGCAAAAAATTAAATTTATATTTAAATACAAAGTAAGTGTTATTTTATTTATAGTAGGATAAAGAAGAGGAGCCATCTTATTTAAAGGTTCAATGACCACATGAGTCAAAGATGACAAGTCTTGCATTTCTGCAATGCCATCTGCCTTAACTCGGGGCAGTGGGGAATCAGAGCCATAAAATTATGTGGTTGGAAAACTCAAGAGAAAGGGTCAACCTAGAGAAAAAGGGACTCCACAACGTTTACTTATTTTCAATAAAATAAACCCTCTGAGTTCTGAAGTGCACAAGCACTTGTTAAACTAAAATAGGAAACTCAAAATATTGTTCAAATTTAAAAGTGACAGTAGGTTTAAAAGGGTGAGATTCAAGTTACTATGATGTTAATGGTTATTTTTAATAAGATATAAAAATAAACATTTCTATGAATATTTAATTTTAGAATAGAGTGTTCTAAGGTGAGTAATATATTCCGAGAAATGTTAATAAAATGTATAGCATTAATAGTACATTTGCATTCATACTTCTATTTGAATTACATTAGAAATATAAATTACAGATTTTTTATAGTGAATTTTATATAAAACCTTTACTTTCAAGTAACTTTCTCAGTGAATTTTATGATAGTGATAGCAAATACATTATTATAAGAGTCAAAATACCATCACATTAATGTATTGCTATTATTGTAAAAAATCTCATTGATAGGGCTCTAAAGAGAGGATGTTGGTCCTCAAAATATAAATTAGTTGCTGAAATTTGTATTCTGGAAAACAATATATGATCTCATACTATTTTAGATATTAATTATAAGCTGGCTAAAGTCACCATATTAAGTTTTCTAAGCACTTAATTCTGAAGACTACTACAATGGAAATCATTAAAGAAAACAAACAGATAAATGGAAAAATGTAACTGTGTCAATGTTCACCATTCCCTGAACAGTAGCTGACACACTACTGAGAATGAAATTAATCATTTACATAATAGTCTGAGGATAAAGGACACTAAGCCCATAATATTACTAAAAACTGAAGAAGCTACAGTTTCATTAGTACTCCATCTTCCTAACAATCTTGTCCTAGACAGAGTGTTTTCAAGTGAATGCATCTAATATTATATACTACTAATTCAAAAATATGTCTCTTCATATAAATGTTAGGTAATAAACCCCAAAATAGGTTAATTGAACTATCAATATCAGATACACAATATATGAAAAAGGAGTTTCAATTTATGAAAAGACTATTTACAACTGCAAGTTTTCTGCAGTGTTGTGTGATGCAGTGTTAGGTAGCATGTCCAATTGCTAGAGCACTTCATTAAAAGGAAAATGTAACCTTGTCACATATGACCTTTAGAGATCATAATATCCTTTATTATAAACATCGGGCTATGAAAATCAACTAACTTCTACACTATAATTTAGTTATGATCACATCACTGCAATTGCAAGACAATGTCCATGTTTGCTTATTCAAATTATCACAAAATGCAGTTGTGTATACCAAAAACATTCTACACATCAAAAGAGGCAGAAGTATTCATCAAATATACCTTGATATGGAGCACTAAATCCACGATATCTGTGATTGCTGTCTGTAACAAAATGCAGTCTGAGCCAGTTTTTGTTGCTGATAATTGGTGGTGGTATATTCATTCCAGATAACCTGAATTATGGAAGACAACAACAAAAACATTTAAAAAGCCTTGCAGCACTAAACAATTTTACTGAATTGGGACCCATCCCAAATTTATACACATGTATACAATATTCATGACTCTACATTAACTTTTTAATAAAAGGAAACAATTGTTTTAGGTATAGAGAAGTTAATCATAAAATAGCGAAATTCAAAACACACATTGTTCCAGTTATGTTGCATACACTCATAAATTCAACAGTAACCTACATGATTTTTTGTTCAACCAAATTTATAGCATATCTACACTAATAAAAGAGAAACATGCAAATTGAACAAACTTCAGCTACACCCACAAGCCACACCCACCAGCCAATCAGGAGTGAGTATGCAAATTAACCCAACCAAGATGGCTGCAGCCACAAATCAAGCAGCAGGCTTGGGTTTCCCTGGCAATGGAGGAAGTCAAGCTTCCCACTCGCCCTGGCTGGCCGTGGCCTCCACTCAAGGCTACAAAGTTTCAATTTTACAGGATAAATAAATCCTAACAAAAATGGTGGAATCCACAGAACTGGAGGGAGCAGGAGGCTTTGGTTGCCCCCAGAGATAGAGGAAACCAAGCTTTCCACCTTTCCTAGCCTGCCTTGGTTTCTGATTAAGGCTACAAAGTTTCAATTATAGAAGATAAATAAATTCCAGATACCAGGGCCTCTGCTTGGGTTGCCAGGGGACATAGCCAGCCTGCAAACCACCACAGGCCCCTCGCCCAGGCCACCCCATGCCCCAAGGGAACCTCCACCCTGATCTGGGACATCTTCAGTGCAAACCAGCCAGCCCCCACTGTGTACCAGACCTGTATCTTATCTAATTAAAAAAAAGTAATATGCAAATTGACTATCACTCCAACACACAAGATGGCTGCCCCTTTTTGGACACAAGATGGCTGCCACAAAATGGCCAGCAGGGGAGAACAGTTGGGAGAAGACCAGGCTTGCAAGGGAGGGCAGTTGTGGGTGAACGGGCTAGCAGGAGAGAGCAGCTGGGAGGGACCAGGCCTGCAAGGGAGGGCAGTTGGGGGCGATCAAGTCTGCAGGGAAGAGCACTTAGGGATGACCAGGCCTGCAGGGGAGGGAAGTTAGGGACAACCAGGCTGGCAGAGAATCAGTTAGGCATCAATAAGGCTGGCAGGGGAGTGGTTATGGGGTGATCAGGCTGGCAGGCAGAAGCAGTTAGGGGCAATCAGGAAGGTAAGCAGGTAAACAGTTGGGAGCCAGCAGTTCTAGATTGTGAGGACAGTTGGAGGTGATCACGCCTGCAGGGGAGGGCAGTTAGGGGTGACCAGGCCAGCAGAGGAGGGAAGTTGGGGATCCCAGATTGGAGAGAGTGCAGGCTGGGCTGAGGGACACACATCCTCATGCACGAATTTTGTGCACCAGGCCTCTAGTATAATAATAAATATAATGGAAACTGAGCTTAATGGTGCTGATCATTGTGTTCCGATGTTTGTGTTGATATAGTATAGTTACAAAACAAAAAGACTTCAAAGCAGTAGATATGCTTTTTCTACCAAATATATTCTTACTATTTCACATTTGTTGGGAAATTTCACAATTTAATTTCATAGGACAGAACTTTTTTAATGTAATTTCACAATACTATACTCTTTATTATTAAAATTCCCCTTAATGCACCACAGGTCTGCTCCAATTGACAGACAGAAAACATTTTGTGTAGAAACATAGGATGTCCCAAAAATGCATATACACACTTTAAATAATTATAAAGGCAGCATTTTTTAAAAATGCATTTCATTTTCAAAATTGAGTTATCAGCTGTTACAATGTGTGTAGACATTTTGGGGACATCCTGTATTTAGTCTCTATAAAGCTAGTCATAAAGAAACCATTTCATAATCTCCTTAAAGCAAGATCTTGAAACTATGCCCTAGATATTTCTAGGTGTTTGTTCCAAAGCCAAGGTAAAATATTCTCAAAAGAAATACTATTACATAGTTAAGGAGAATTTTAGACTGAAGCGTTATAATAACTAGTACCTGATGTATCTTTTCCATTCCGCAAAGCTTACACTTTTGCTTCATCAGAAGGCAAAATAGGTGTGTGTGTGTGTGTGTGTGTGTGTGTGTGTGTGTGTGTGTGTGTGTGTTTTCATGGTGATTATAACTCTTTTTCCCTTACCTCTCCAAACCAACCTTTCCTAGGATGTTTGGGAACTATTGGACACTTACATTGAATGATCATGAGCTAAGTCATGGACAAATGAAACCACCTTTATTATATAATTGTGCCCAGGGGTATAGAGGATGGGCTTGGAAACATTACTATATAAACCATTACTATATAAACATTACTATATAAACCAATTGTGTTGCATTCTAACATGAATAAGCTGGGTTTTATTCCAAACAGTTCTCATTTATCTTCCTTCTTTGGGATTCATCTTTAACTTTTCTCTATCAATGCTCTATTTTCTCTTTTATAGTGGTGTTTCTATTTATTGTTCAGCTGGGTGGTTTTTCATATCTGAATTTAGTAAATATAAGTAATTCACCTATAGAAGTTGACAACTCAAGGTATAAAATTTCACTTCATTGCTTTCAGAAAATATCCCACTTATGTTTACTTCTGTTTGCTTGTTGGTTGCTTCTGTTTAAGCAGCAACTCAGTTTTAAAAATTTGGGTTTGATATAACTTTATTTTCAATAGAGTAGCACAGTTCATTCTAGGTTTTGATTTACAATGTTTCTCCTCAATTTCCTGATTTGATAAACATAAATATTCATTCACAAAATTTTAAATTATTTTTGACAAGCTGTACACACTTCCAAATATAATGAGTATAATGTTTGGAGAGAGGTCCTTTGAAGATCCAATAAATGAGAAGGAATTCAACAAGGACATCAAGAAAAGTGAGATAAGAAAGAGGATTAAAAGGACAATAAAAGTGATAAATGCCCATTATCCCAGGGACATTAAATATAATTTCACCAAAATGTATAGTTAAGATTAGTAATAGCTACTAAGGCATCATAGGTTGGAGCCTAAATTTATCTTCAGAAATTGACAAATGAGGAATTGAAGATATTAGAACTATAGAAGCTGGAGTATAATGCCCATGAGGTGGAACAAATAATGGCAAATTAACAGGGGTGGAATTAAGAAGATATTTCTGATACCCTCAATGCTTCAACTCTTAGCCCAATGGTGGATAAGCCAATACACTGAACTAGAAAGTAGCTGTGCCACAGTACCCCTCTGCTGCAGACAAGAAAAGCGTCTTCGTTGGTTCTAAAGCAGTTATATGGGCTTTCGAAATTGTAGTCACCTAGTACTTAAACACAATATATACAATATGACTTTATGGTTTATGTAGGACTCTAGTAAATAAATCTACTTATCTTTGTACCATATTTCACATATTATCAGAGATCTTGGAAATGGAAGATGGAAAATATATGCCACCTAGAAAGATTCGATTAAAATAATTATTTTAAATAATCCTATATAATAAAAGCCTAATATGCTAAGTGTCCAGTCATCCCGTCATCTGTTCAACCAATCAAAGCATAATATGCTAATGGTATGCTAAGGCTGCTCAACCACGTGCTGTGATGTGCGTTGACCACCAGGGGGCAGACAGTCACTTGGCCGACCAGTCACTATGACATTCGTTAACCACCAAGGGGCAGATGCTCAAAGCAGGAGCTGCCCCAGCCCACAGGCCCCAAACCAGCCAAGGTAGGTGCCAGTGCCCCCCCCACCCCCGCAACCACCCTGCTGGTTGCCCCACAGAAGGAGTGACCAGCAACAATAGCTGGGGGCAGGGATGATGAGAGGGTGGTGCCAGGCCAGCCAAGGCAGGTGCCAGGGCGGGGGGGGCCTGTTCACCCTGCCAGTTGTCCCATAGATCAGTTGGCCCTGATCATTGGCCGGGCCTAGGGACCTTACCTGTGCAAGATTTTCATTCACTGGTTAACTTATAAAATACTAAAGGAGGTATTTCTTAAATATAACTCATTGTTATCTCTATCTCAAATCACTGTGGTCATTTAAAGGCAAGCAGTTATGTGTGCATTCTCATATTAAGTCAGTAAGAATCAACACTTGATAATGAAGAGATTAAGTATATTCAATAACTATTTATAGATTACTTACTGCATGGCAAATGTTATGCTAAATAAGCACTGGAAATAAAGTAGTACCAAGACAGATCAATCCATTATCTTAGAACATGAAAATACAGAAGAAAACATAAATAAGTGACTGATATAAATTCAGATGGTAGTAAATGATGTACTAAATAAATAAGTAGGTAAAATTAACATGATCAAGAATGTCTAGTATTGGCAAATGTCCCAACGGATTATACTCAAAGCAGCCATACTCATGATTATGTCTTAGATTACTAATCTGGCTTTTAGAAGAACAAAACCAAAGAAAATGCTGATAATTATAAAATGGTCTAAATTTGTAACCTAGTTATTTGTATCCAAAGTCACTATTCTGACTTTAGCCTTTGGATCATAATTCTCTTGTCAGATCCCTATTGTTATCACCAATTGATCTCTGATTTTCAGCTTTCTCAAAACTATAGTTGTAACATCAAGTGTCATATTTGGTGCCGCTAACATTTATTTTTTTAATCTTCCCAATTCTCCTGCTCTCTCCTAATTTTACTTCTTTCTCTTCCTCTTTCATCTCTAACTCCCTGGTCCCCTATTTTACCTCCTTTGATCTCCTCCTTCCTGTGGCAATTAGATAAGATGCATTCTTCACATGCTGTTTTCCAAGATTTTGTTAGACTGATTGCCCTATATTGAACTATAATTAGTTGCTAAACTGCATTCCTTCATTTAACTCAGGGTCTTCTCATATATTCCTCTTTGAGGCTGAGTAAATATAGTATTTTGTAACTTTATTTACTTTACCCTTAAGCATTCTCAGCAAAGCCAGCCTCAAAGTTTCAATGTGAAGATAAATGCCTAATCTCCTCTCTGTCCCAGAGAGCACTTATCACATCATTTATATCCTATATAGTGGTGAGTTCTCTATCAACATTACTTTAAAGTAGGTTATTAAATTCCTGGCGCTGCACAGAATGATTGACATATAGTATGTGTACACTAATATTATTTAACAAGAAATACATTAGCCCAACCAGTGTGGCTCAGTGGTTTAGCATTGACCTATGAGCCAGGAGGTTACAGTTTGCTTTCCAATCACGTCACATGCCGGGTATGTGCTTTAATACAAAATTTCTTAAATTTAACAAGCGCTCTCCTACTTCCATGTTTTGCCATAAGATAAAATAACATGCAATGAAATTATTTTATAGACTCTTTAAGAAATGGCCTGTATTTATTTCTTCATTCCATAGTTTCAAGAAAATACAGCATTTTAAAATAGTAAACAAGAAGAATAAATTTTGTATTATGTTCTGCAGTATAAGTGGAAAATTTATTGTTAGCAACAAAATTAGTCTATTTCTCAGATGACATTACAGGCACTAATATCCCATGCTATGTAATCATGAGTACTCTTGTGTGGAGTGTATTGATATCCATATGACCAGGCTGAGCTTTTTTGTCACAGATGACTCTGTTCTTGTTTAGCTAAGCAAAAAGTCAGTACCTGCAGAACACACAATCCTAGGTGATTTTAAACAAAGGCATTAAAAAGCTAAGCACCATGTTATGCAATCCAACTATTCTGACACCAGATGTTATAAAATATTTGCAAAGCAAATGAGAGGAGCGGCTATCCTAAATTTCCTTCCCATTCGCTCCTCCACTTTCACCCACATAACCCTATGGTTATCACCATCTATACCACCACTCTGGTTTTCTACCTGCCTCCCATGATCTATCTATCACATATCCTATATAGTAAGAGAAGAATGTGCTATTTATCTGTTACTCCTTGAAGTATAAAGACCGATGGTGTAACAACCGGATCACGGATCTGCAGGAGAGTGGGACAGTGAACTACAGGTGGGTGACAGAGAGCTACAGGAGGGCAGGGTAGCAACTCTGAGGAGGGCAGTGGGCAAAGAGCTACAAGAGGGTGGCACATGGATTCATACCCAGGGCTACTAGTTCTCTTATAAAAACTGCCGGCTGCAGAGAAATTTTTTTTTTATCTAAACACATATTTCAGGAAAATACATTTATATTTTAGATATAACACGTATGTACACAACTACCAAAATTTAATTAAAATAAGACAGAAAAAGTAAATAATCCTCTAATCATTTCAAAATTAAAAAGCAGGCAAAATATCTCCAGATCCAGGTGTTTTTAATAGAAAAATCTACTACACAGATAAAAAAAATTAACAATTTTATTCATTCTTTTACAAAAAAAAAAAAAAAAACAGAAAGTAAGGAAATCCTTCTGAACTCATTTTGTGAGGTATTACTCTAATAATAAACCAAAAAATATCAGTACAAAAACAAAAACAAAACTACACACCAATATCTCTCATTACCTTAACTTTAAAAATTCTCAATAAAGTATTAGCAAATAAAATTCAGCAACATATAAAATAATTATATGCCAGAATCTAGTGATATTTATTTAAGTTATATAAGACTCATTCAACATTTGAAAATTTACCAATGTAACTCATCATATAGAAAAAATTTAAGTGATCAAATTATTGGACACAGAAAAAGCATTTGCAAAATCCAACACCCCTTCATGCTAAAAACTTTCAGCAAATTAGGAATAGAGGGAACATCCTCAAGTTGATAAAGAGTATATATAAAAATCCTACCACTACCATCCAACTTCATATTAAATAATGCTTTTGATTAAGATCAGGGATATGGCACATCATTCTTATTCAACATTGTGATCAAAGTTCAATAATTAAATAAAATAAGTATATATTAAATAGAAATAAACTATTATCGTTTGAAGATAAATTATGAGAAAAATACAAGCAATCCTATCTGATAAAAAAGTGATATGCAAATTAACCATCACTCTGATACACCCACAAGCCATGTCCACCAGCCAATCAGGAGCAAATATGCAAATTAACCTCAACCAAAATGGCTGCAGACATGTAGCAAGCAGGAGGGAGGCTTGGGTTTCTCCAGCGATGGAGGACGCCAAGATTTCCACACACCCTGGCCAGCCCAGGCCTCTACACAAGGCTATAAAGTTTCAATTATAGAAGATAAATAAATCCCAACAGAAATGGCTGCCACCACTGAGGGAGCAGGAGGCTTTGCTCTGCTCAAGGCTACAAAGTTTCAATTGTAGAAGATAAATAAATCCCAGATCCCAAGGTCTCCACTTGGGTCACCAGGGGTGGAGGGGGGAGAGGGCATGGCCAGCCTGCAAACCATCACAGTCCCCTTGCCCAGGCCACCCCACACCCCAAGGGAACCCCCACCCTGATCTGGGACACCCTTCAGGGAAAACCAGCTGGCTCCCACCCATGTACCAGGCCTCTATCCTATTTAATAAAAGTAATATGCAGATTGACCATCACTGCAACACATAAGATGGCTGCCCCATGTGGTCAAATATCCTACCCCCATGTGAATACAAGATGGCCAGCAGGGAAGAGCAGTTGGGATGGGCCAGGCCAGCAAGGGAGGACAATTTGGGGTGACCAGGCCCATAAGGGAGGGCAGTTAGGGGCAAACAGGCTGGCAGGGAAGCAGTTAGGCATCAATCAGGCTGGCAGGGGAGTGGTTAGGGGGTGATCAGACTGGCAGGCAGAAGCAGTTAGGGGCAATCAGAAAGGCAAGCAGGTGAGCCAGCAGTCCTAGATTGTGATAGGGATGTCCAACTGCCCCTTTAGGCCTGATCCCACCAGGATCGCACCTAAAAGGGCAGTTGAACATCTCTTGAAAGGTCCCAGATTGGAGAGAGTGCAGGCTGGGCTGAGGACAACCCCCCTTCCCCATGCACAAATTTCATGCACCGGGCCTCTAGGTCTACAAAATAAACTCTTAGAATTAATAAGTAGTATATGTACAGCCCATGGACACAGACAATAGTGTGGTAAAGGCCTGGGGTGGGGCAGGGACTCGGTGGAAGGGAAAAGTTGGAGAAAAATGTGGGACATCTGTAATAATGTCAACAATGAAAAAAATAAACTTAGAAAAAAGGAAATAAAATACTCATTTCTCATTTTTTATGGATAAGTTTGCTTTATCAAGCCTCATTTTCCAATATATAATAGAATTACTACTTTGTTTCGTTGATTCCATCTGTTTTTCGGTGTATTTACAATACTGTTTTAATGATTGCATCACTGTATTTCCATGTTCATGGCTAGTACAAAGATCCATTTTCCTTATTTAATTTTTGAAAAGTTTTAGTCGTGTCCACCTGTATTTGTTTCCAAACTTGTTTTAAAAAAATAATTTTTGAAGTTCTGAGTAGGCTATTATTTATAGTCATTTGGAAATGGATAATGGTTAAAAATAGTTAACTGGCACAGCAAAATCACAAATCAATTTAAAAGACAAGAAAGGTATCTTTTTTCAGTTTATTGAACTTTTTTCTTTTCAATATTTTTATTGATTTCAGAGAGGAAGGGCAAAAGAGTGAGAGATAGAACAGCAATGATGACAGAGAATCATTGATTGTCTTCCTCCCGCATTCCCCAGACTGGGGATTGAATCCGCAACTCTGGCATAAGCCCTGATTCGGAATCAAATCATGACCTCCTAGTTCAGAGGTCAATGCTCAACCACTGAACCACACCAGCTGGGCCTTTTTTAGGTTTTAAGGAAACTCCACACTGTTTTCCACAATAGCTACACAAATAGGCATTCCCAATAACATCAGAGTTCTCTTTTTTCCACATCTTTGCCGACACTTGGTGTTCGGTGAATTATTGATAATAACTATTCTAACAGGTTTGAGGAGATATCTCATCTGGATTCTAATTTGCATTTCTCTGTTGATTAGTGACATTGAGAATTTTTTCATATGTCTATTAGCCATCTGTATGCACTCTTTGGAGAAGTATGTATTCATGTCCTTTTCCCATTTTTAATTGGATTATTTGTTTTACTGATGTTGAGTTGTACAAATTCTTTATACCTTTGGTAATTAATCCTTTGTTAGATGTGTCATTGCTAATATGTTCTCCCATTCAGTGGGCTGTTTTTTTCTTTTGCTGATGGTTTCTTTTGCTGTGTAAAAGCTTTTTAGTTTGAGGTAGTCCATTTGTTTATTTTATTTATTTTCTTTCCCAGGCTCAAGAAAATACTAGTATATCTGAAAAAAATATTGCTATGAGAAATGTCTGAGATTCACTGTCTATATTTTCTTCTAGGATTTTTATGGTTTTGTGACTTACATTTTAGTCTTTAATCCATTTTTAGTTTATTCTTGCATATGGTGAAACAGGGTGGAATTGTCTTGTGGACCAGTAATTCCACTCTGGCAATATGCTCAAATAAACTGATAACTAATTTAAAAAAATATATGCACCTCTATGTTTACTGCAGTATTTGCAATAGCCAAGATTTGGAATCACCCAAGTGCCAATCAATAAATGAGTGGATAAAATATAACAACAATAACAACAACAACAACAACAACAACAACAAAGCTGTGAAATATTATAGTCCATAAAAAAGGAAGGAAATCTTACCCTTTGTCACAGCATGGATGGAACTGGACAGTATTATGCTAATTGAAATAAGCCAGTCAGAGAAAGACAAATGCCAAGTGATTTCACTTATAAGTGGAACCTAATGAAAAAAATAAATTTAAAAAATACATTCATAGGTACAGAAAATAGACTGACAGCTGTCAGCGGGGATGAGTATTGGGAATGGGTAAAAAGGTAAAGGGATTAAGAAAAAAAAAGACACAGACTGCCAGAGGGGAAGGGGGTGGGAGATGTAGAAGAAGGCAAAGAGTAGACATATGGTGCAAAAAGAGACTTGACTTTGGGTAGTGAGTGCACAATGCAGAATGCAGATGATGTGTTATAGAGTTGTACACTTTCAACCTATATGGTTTTATTAACTGATATCACCCAATTAAGCTCAATATAACAGTATCAGCTTGATGCTGTTATCTGTCTTCTTTGATATCTCTCAGTGATATGTATTTGTCTAGTTTGATATATGTGGTTTCCTCATACAGCTCCGTCACATTACTTTTTAGGATAACTCATCTTTATTTTACATTTTAAAGAGTTTGGTATTTTTACTCTCATATATTCTAACAGCTTGTTACTTCTAATAAATTTTGTATATTTTTGTGTAATTTCCTCGCAGTCTCTTACAAATTCTAAACTTTACTTATTTCCTTTATTGTGTCTATTCCCTTTTTAATTAAAAACAACTTCAATTTCACACTTTTTTTTCTTTAACAAGAACTTGTGCAACATTGTCATATATATATATATATATATATATATATATATATATATACTCTTTTAAATTGAAATACAGGGATGTAAGTGGAGCTGGGAAATTTTCATTCAATAAAAAAGACTAAAAAATGCTAAAGGAAAATACTATAGATCTTAATATTGCTTCCCCTAATCCAGCCTCTAACTGGATGAACCTCTACAATGTCCTTCAATCCAGCAATCTTGAAATATTATATTATATAACCTTAACATTTGAATCATGTCAGAATCTTATGAAATTTATTTACTGTTACTTCATAAATACTGTCATTCTGAACCAACAGTATTTAGGCCAGATAATCAACATATATAACCAAAGTTATATATAACTATTGAGAGACACAAAGCAGATATCATTCCATAATATGTTAGTAATTTTTATTACTAATAATTGAAATTCTAAAGTTTTAAAGTATGTATCTGCCCAATTTTCCCAACACCATTTATTGAAGAGGTTATCTTGGCTCCGTTGTATGTTCATGCCTCCTTTGTGAAATATTAGTTGAGCATAGTGGTTTGGGTGGATATCTGGGTTCTCTATTCTATTCCATTGCTCTATATATCTGTTCTTATGCCAGTACCAGGCTGTTTTGAGAACAGTTGCTTTGTAATATAGCTTGAAATCTGGTATTGAGATCCCACCTACTTTATTCTTCTTTCTCAGAATTGCTGTGGCTATTCGTGGTCTTTTTTTGTTCCAAATAAATCTATGAAGAATTCTTTCTAGGTCTTTGAAATATGTCGTTGGTATTTTAATGGGTAGTGCATTGAATCTATAGATTGCTGTGGGAAGTATGGACATTTTAATGATGTTGATTCTCCCAATCCATGAGCATGGTATACTCTTCCATCTGTTAACATCTTCCTCTATCTCTTTTTTCAGTGTCCTATAGTTTTCTACATATAGGTCTTTTACCTCTTTAGTTAGGTTTATTTCTAGGTATCTTTTTTTTTTTTGTGCTATGGTAAATGAGATTGCTTTTTTAGTCTTTCTTTCTGTAATTTCACTATTAGTGTATAGAAATGCCACAGATTTCTTGGAATTACTTTTGTATGCTGCTACATTGCCGAATTCATTTATTAAGTCAATTAGTTTTGGGATGGAGTCCTTCGGGTTTTTTATGTACAGTATCATGTCATCTGCAAATAAGGACAGCTTTACTTCTTCTTTTCTACTTTGGATGCCTTTTATTTCTTTTTGGATGTCTAATTGCAATGGCTAATACTTTCAGTACTATGTCAAACAGGAGAGGTGAGAGTGGGCATCCCTGTCTTGTTCCTATTCTTAGGGGAAATGGTTTTAGTTTTTGCCCATTGAGTATGATGTTAGCTGTGGACCACCAACTTATACCAAATACAAAAAATAAACTCAAAATGGATACAGGAAGTAAACATTACAAGGGAAACCATAAAAATACTAGAGGAATCCACAGGCAGCACAATCTCAGACATATGCCGAAAGAACTTCTTCACTGATACTGCTCCAAAGCCAAATGAAGCTAAAGAAAAAATAAACAAATGGGACTACATCAAAATAAAAAGCTTTTGTACAGCAAAATAAACCATCAACAAAACAACAAGAAAGACCACTGTATGGGAGAACATATTTGCAAATGTTATCACTGATAGAGGTTTAATCTCCAAAATCTACAGCCAACTTATACAACTTAATAAAAGGAAGATAAACGATCCAATAAAAAAATGGGCAACGGACCTAAATAGAACCTTTTCGAAAGACGACAGGAGGAAGGCCAAGAGACACATGAAAACATTTTCAAAGTCACTAATTATCTGAGAGATGCAAATCCAAAGGACAATGTGATACCATCTTACACCTGTCAGAATGGCAATCATCAACAAACGAACGACAAGTGTTAGCGAGGATGCGGAGAAAAAGGAACCCTTGTGCACTGTTGGTGGGAATGCAGACTGGTGCAGCCACTGTGGAGAACAGCATAGAGTTTCCTCAAAAAACTAAAAATGGATCTCCCATTTGACCCTGTA
This sequence comes from Lasiurus borealis, assembly GCA_004026805.1. Taxonomy (NCBI): domain Eukaryota; kingdom Metazoa; phylum Chordata; class Mammalia; order Chiroptera; family Vespertilionidae; genus Lasiurus; species Lasiurus borealis. The sequence goes on along the minus strand of PVJN01016195.1, from coordinate 19,347 downwards.
ATTCCACTTTTAGGAATTTATCCTAAGAAATCACAAACACCAATCAGAAAGGATTTATGCACCCCTATGTTCATAGCAGCATAATTTACAATAGCTAAAATTTGGAAACAGCCTAGGTGCCTGTCAGCAGATGAGTGGATCAGAAAACTATGGTACATCTACACAATGGAATTATATGCTGCCATTAAAAAGAAGGAATTCTTACCATTTGCAGCAACCTGGATGGAACTGGAGAGCCTTATGCTTAGGGAAATAAGCCAGTCAATGAAGAAGAAGCATCACATAATCTCACTCATTGGTAGATAATAAAAAACATTATAAACTGATGAACAAAAGGATAAATATAGAGGCAGTAAAGCATCAAACAGACTTTGAAATTACAGCAGGAAGATTAAGGTTAGGTGAGGTAGATAAGAGATCAATCAAAAGACTTATATGCATGCATATAAGCATAACCAATGAACATAGACACTGGGGGGTTGGGGTATGCCTGGGATGGAGGGGGGGGCCAATGGGGAGATATGTATAAAAAATTAACAAATAAATAAAAAGAAAAACTGAAGTTTTAAAGTAATTCAGTTCATATAAAATTTTTGAATTCTTAGATGACATATTTAAAAAAGCTAGTTAGTATTAGTCTTTAAAAGTAGTGTAAAAGTGTGAATATAGGTTCATGAATGTTCCCCACTTGTGTCACCAAAGTCCAAAAGTTACTGATCTGTACCATTTTGACTCACTTCCTATCTCTAATTTCCCTCCAAACAACCCTGGCATTTTATTTTTTCTTTTGGTTTATGCTGTTTGCTTTTCTATCTGAAATGCTGTCCCTGCCCAAGCAGCTTGGCAAATTGCTACTTTTCCTTAAAGATTCAACACAAACATCATTTCTCTGTGAAACTGAACTTTCTTCTCGATCGCACAACATTTTGTGCTCCTCTATTATATAAGCGATTTTCTCAGACTCACATAAGTATTGTCGGCATGCCTTACTATTCTCTAAAAGCAAAGATACAGTCTAGTACAAACTTAGAGTGTTGGCATTTACAAGTCTTTGTTGAGTAAAAAAAAATCTAAAATCAAAAGAAAAAAAGAAGAAAGTTTAGGACACTTAGATCAACCACCTTCAGAAGCTTGTGTGAATGTCTGCAGCAGCATCCTAATGCAGTTATCCCAACTCACACCTCAAGTAGCAGTTACTCCTGTCTGACATAGTTGTAGACTTTTGAATAATTTTACTAACTTCAACCATGATGTTTCACATTACTTTCTATCTTTTTGTCCTAACATAATCTTAGGACCATTGCAGTAAATTTAACTCTTCTATGTGCATGTCCTCTAACTATGTAAAGGCAATGACACATGCCACTGAAGTCTAATTCTATTCTAACTTATAATTTCTAAATTAAAATCATTGATCACATTGCTATAATTGAAACAAACCATAAAGAAAATTTAATTATTAAGACAATTATATACCTACTTACTTGCATAATTTCTATAATGTACAATATAGATTTACCCTAACATCTGAACTGAACTAGATGTTAGGAACTTGGATGTGGCCCAGAGAACACATACCTCTGCTAATATATTATTTCTGTGTCCCTCCATAATGCAACCTAATTGAATATGATCAACAGGAAATACTGGCTACATCACATTGCTTTCAGTTTAAAAAAAAATTTGGATTAAAAAAATGTAAAAATACTACATATTAAGTATCCTTGCAATCTTAAAGAGATTATTTTTATGACAAGTTTTTATCATGGCTTTATGCCAAAATATCTAGAAAGTCCAAAATGATCATTTTTGCTTTTTCTTGCATTTAAATGATTACATGGACTTTCAATGTGATATAACCAAACAAACAAGTCTTTTCTTGAAGTAATTCCAAGAAAGAATGGGTTCTCAGAAGATTTGGACTGTTGGTTCCATCATTCTCAAAAGCATTTCCATCAAATATTCCTATTGCTCACCCAGCTGAATCAAGTATTACTGTGTCATTTAGACTGACCTTGACTACTAGATTTTAAATTGTTCTATATCCCACCCCAGCCATTCAGATCTGACACCTTTTACCATGTTCTCTTTTTTCCCCATTAACACTTATCATCTTCTAAATATATATAAACAGAATATTTAATATTCATTTACTTAATAGCTTTATCATCTATCTCCTTTTCACCTAAAATGTAAGCTTCATGAGATAATAATTATTCTTTTTTATTTATTAATCTATTCTCAAATTTAAACAGCTCTGGTATAGACAATATGGGTAATAAATATTACATAATAAACTAATCCTAAATTATTTTTAGTTGTGGTCATAGGATTCAATAACAAAAATGCCAATTGGTTACAACAAAATCAATAACATAGATTAGATGATCATTAAAATATTTGCCAAATCTTGTAAAAAATATCCCTGAACAGAAGTTTTTGGTTTGTTGTGTTGTGTTTTTCTCCCCTATTCTGAATTCACCACAATGAAAAGCCTAGTTGAACAATTAAATCCAAAGTGGTATATTTTCCCCAAATTGTCTTACTAGGAAAAAGTAAAAAAAGAAATAAAAAGTATCATGTGCTGATAAACAAGATAAGTATCCTAGTAATTTAAAATAATTTGTAATTATTTCAAAAATCATAAAATTTTAGGTAATTTATCACTCATAATTGCTTAAAGACATGACTCAAAATTATTACAGAATAGTCAAACAAATTAAAACTAGTTATTCTTAGTGGTGTGCATTCAACTCAGCAAAGGTCTGGGTGTGTGTCACATGTACCTTAGCAGGCACAGCCAAATGCTACAGACTATAACTGATACAGATAATTACACAATATTGTTTCCAAACATTTCCAGGACTTTCTTTGAAAAAAAAGTCTACATCTTATAAAGCTTTCTGTTCCTCTTTTTTTATGGCCATGCGTACCAAACAGAAAAGATAGACTTTCTAGGGAAATGAGGCAACTCTGAAATAATGCCTAACAGAGGGCTATACACCATAATGTAGTTTGATGTAACTGCAATTCAAGTGGCATAATGTGGATACAAAATGCTTCTCTCTACACACTTATTTATTATAGAGCAGAAAATTTATGACATAAAATGCACATCTTAAAAAAGTAGTAATTAAGAACATTATGCAGTATTTTCTGAAAGGATACTCTGGATTAAAAAGCAAGGTGATTAACTAGAAACACTTATGTATTCCTATAAAATATATATAATGTATTAATATACATGATGTCCTTTATTCTTTATAATTTTATATGTCAGATAGATTCTTTGGATCTGCATTATCTTTGTGATACAATATTAAGACACAGACAGCAGAGAAATAAAAACCATGAAAGATTTGACAAGGTTCTTCTTCCTTGTCCTGTATTGGCTTTCACTTTTTACTTTCTGTAAGTGAACCCAAGTCACATGAATGAGTATGTAAAGTAAGTTGATTGAATGATCATCAGTATCTACAAGTGTGAATGTTCTCTATAAAAATCATTGAGCTAGCATTTAATGATTTTTAAGTCTCTGATAGAACCCATGTGCATTTTTATTTTTGTACAAATCCAAACTCCATAATAATCAGAAGCAGTTGAAAGCAGCAAGCAAAATATCTGGGAGCCTATATCCCAACACCCCTGGACTGAATTGTCTTCTTTACTTGTCTCTCTTTTAAAACAAAATGCCTGGAGCTTCTAATATGCGAATCAGTTGTGCTAATATTGAAATAACTCACCCACTGCTCAGTATAGAATTGTTTTTTGCATAAAAAATTATTTTAATAATAAAAAAACAGATAACACAACTGACACAAAACAAAAACAGATCAATAAATATAAAGATCTCAGAAATAAAAGGACAGGATATAATCTATGGCACATTTACATATATTTTTAATTGTACAAAGGTTTTAAAATAAGATTTGATGCTAGCACATTTTTAGAAACAAACTTAGGAAGGAAGTAAAAAATTAAGGGAAGCAGTTAGACTATTTCTTCCCTGTTTAAAATCCATATCAATTGTGACCAGGAGTCTGTTTTCAGTGATTTTTAAGTATATGATACAACCACGCCCATATGATATAATAGAGTAAATGTCACACTGTTTCACATTACAGAATTTTCATATAATGTCCAACATTAGAGCACTTCTCATTAACTTACAAAAATACTCTCAATGGCAAAATGATGATTCATGAGAGGATTTTCTTTTTTAACAGTAGACACAATCTGTTATCTCTAGAGGAAATAAAACAAGAATTTTTTCATTAAGGAAATTAACCTCAATTTAATACAAATAAAAAAAATCAAAATAGATATTTAAACACTAAGATTTCTAAAGTGGAATAACAATGTTTATACATTTAGAGTCATAAGGCACATGTCTGGCTTGCATAACTGCATGTAACATAATGCATATTATGACTGATAGGAGGAAATGGGATACAAGAACAGAAATACTAATTTATTCTGTAAACTTGTAAGCCTATTTAAATTTAAGATGTGCAAAAACATTGTTCTAAACACATTTGTATTCTATACTGCACATTCAGTCACCTGCAGAAGTAAATTTATGTATGGCCTGGTTTATAAGCTTGCCAGCAGAGTTTAGAGGCAGTGTTTCAGAAACAGAAAGGCAACCACGTCCGCGAGAAGAAAAGCGCAGAAAAGAATTAACCACCTCTGCCAGTGACGTGAAAATAACACGCCGAAGCCAGAATGAGAGCATATCAAGCTCATAAATATATATATTTGTATATATCCACATTATTTGAGCTTTTGAACCTATAAAAATATTTTTAGATTCATTGCTTGTGCCCAGTAATGATTGCTCTACAACTATGGTTGTCTAAGGGGCATTTTGCTTAAATAAATATGCATGAAGTCACTTTAAGTATAAAGTATTAGGTATGTGAACCAATCCAAACATCTCATAAATATCAAAATACTTTATATAGAGAACCATATGACCTATTTTTAACTGTATAATTTGAGATAGTATTATGCATTCTCATTTTTTTAACAATTCCCATTTCTACCAACGAGTGAAGCTTCCATATCTAGCAACAGTGATATATTTGGTGGGGGAAAGGGTATAAATTTAAATTATTATCAAATTGTCATTTTCCAATTTAATTTCAACAATTTGGCAAGGAGTCAACATTAAAAGTGAAAAATAATCTAACAATTTTCTTACAATGTATCCAAAATGGAATAATTATTTTAAAGCTGATGCTTTGCTAAGTAAATGCTCTATTTCTGACTTAAATTGAGAAATATGCTGTTGGTGATGTTGATTACAGTAGCCAGGAAATTCTAAGAGTCATTTCATTCTACCTACTGCTTCCAGTGAGTAAAGCACATAGTCTGGATGGACAAACTATTTCCCATTCAATGTTTAATTTTTAAAGGAGGTAATTTTGTACACTAACTTGGTGATATCTCAAAAATTAATACCTTTGGTATCGTCCATAGTATATATATATTTTATATCTCTCCCTTGATAAAAAATAAAGCTTTTCTATAGAGAGAATATAGTTTTTTCATGTTAAATGTGAATTAATTTTCCTGAATTCTATATTTACAAATGTTACTGTTTTTTAATCTTTACTCAACTTTATGCACAAAAGAAATTTTATAAATAGAATTTTTAAGATGTTTATTGGCTACCTACTATGTAAGTAGAATACAATATAAATATACTAAGTAATTTTAAAGCCTCATGCCTTAAGTAATTTTAAGTCAACTTCAACAAAAACGGTGATTTGTGATAAGACAATACCAATACTTTGGCCACTGAACTATACTATAATTTCCTGAAGGTCAGGGATTCATTTGAAATTCCTCACAGTGTTTATAGCACAAGCATATAACAGGTGCTCAGTAAATGCGTGCTGAATTGCATTAAATGTCAACATCTAACCTTCAGGAAAAAGTCATCACGTTTTCCAATAAAGGAAAAGAGCAAATGTGACAAGATGATATGTCAATAACAAACTGCGGAAAGAAGGGTTGTTGTTTTTTTATGTGCTATTTTTACATGCTAATTTTTTTAAGAGGGGATTTTCTTAAGGACTTCACTCTAAACTTACTTTCACTTTTCTCATAATGAATGTGAAGAGCTGTTTCTGGTACACTGTCAAAATTTACTTCATTTACCTGTTAATAAGCTTTCGATATTATAATGGCAAATGTAAATGTTCTTCATTGTCATAATTACAGGAGGATATTTGGGGGACGTTTATCTGAATGACCTTGGAATAGATTAAGAATAAATAAATGTCAGGTATTTCATGTTAAAATTGTATTATATAGTACTTATTTATACTCATAAAAAATATTTCATTTTAATCAAATTCTTTATAATCTTACAGAGAGACCCTACCGCTATGCTGTGTTTTCCTCTAGTAAATGCCTCACTTCATTTCTTTTGCTTCCCATCAAAGTGCCACTTAGGGAAAGAATTCTATGCACACACAGTTTTAATTTCCTTAATGTCATCTAACTTGTCTTTCCAACCCCGTCCCTTTAAGCTTCCAACCATTCTACTTACGTAAATGAATCTAAAGGTGCCAAGAGTATTGCACTTAGCGATTCTTTATTCCGGAACACCTTTTCAGACATACCTGCCTGAGTCTCACTCATCTCCCCACCACACCGTGTCTGTGGAAGGGCCAACCTAATCACCATTTAAAAACTAGAGTCCGGATGCACGAAATGTGTGTGAGAGTCGACCTTTCTTCCCCTGGCTGCCGTCACTGGCTTCCCTCTGACACCCAGGCCGTGGGCTTGACACAGGCCAACAATACCCGGGACCGGGTTCCCTTGCAGAGGGAGGCCCCATTCACCCACCACAGATTCCCTGGCCTCCCTCTGCAGGGCGATCATGGGGCGATGGCTGGGCCCCAGACCAATGACATCACAGCAGCCTTGGCTGACCTGACACCAGTGGGTGTCACCAGCTCGTCCAGAGGGTCCTTCTGCTAGCCAATTTGCATATTATGCCTTTATTATATAGGATTTTTATCTCCTCTCTGCATTGTCTATCCCCTTTCCTTGTATTATTTTCTTTAAAAAAAACTTATAACCACATAATGTATTTTATAATCAACTAAATCTGTTTATCTGACACACCAAACATTGCTTTATTCTCAACTCTTAGCGTCTCCTATAACAGTTTCTTGCAACAAGAAATCAAGAAACAACTTCAACCTTGCCAATTCCCTTCACATTCTAACATTATTCAACCTCTCAACAGCATCTATACAATTAGTACCTCATTACTTACTATCATTCATTCCACACTCTATATTTCCTTCTGTTTAATTAGCCTGCCATTTTTAACTCACTACACTAGCTCCTTTCCTTGTTATAAAATATTTGGATCCAGTCTCCTGAGCCAGTCATGGGCCACCTTCTTTTCTGAGGATGCACTCAACCCAAGTGATCTCACAAAGTTGCCAAGCATTAAATATCCCCCATGGTCTTTGATTCAGTAGTCTATAATCGCAATCCCAATTTTTTCCTTGAGCTTCAGACTTTTGTAAAATTCTACTCTGTGGTTGGTTTATAATTTAAAATTGAATGTCAACTACTAAAACACACACACACAACAACAAAAAAAAAACTACATAGCACAAAAACCATATTGAATAAAATATAGACTTCAATAAATGATTTATAAGTGTTCTTCCTTATTAACTAACAAGTTATATTATAGCTAGCAAGGCAAGAAGTGATGGATGCTATAATAAAAAATTAGAAAACTTACTCAAAAATTGCATAACATTATTATTTTATAAACATAGCACAGAGTTCATTCATGACTCCTTCAAAATATTTCACATTTATTAAACAACTAAACAGTTTATAAATTGACAGTAAAAACAAAAAGGCTCACACTTTCAGACAACTCAAAATAATTTGAACAATTTTTATTTTGTTTTAGATTATATGTACCAAAACTTACATTCTCATCCCTGCACAAAACAAACCTAGTAGACTTGTGGTTCAAGACACAAATCTAGCACATGGAAAAGGGAAAATAAATATCTGTCCTTTATTTAGAATGATCCAATCATAGTACCCAATAGCAGCTGCCCTTCAATTAATTCTACTACTCCCATAGTCCCCAGTCTACCTATTTCCCTCCTACTTCATTCATACTGCCTTTGCTGCAGGAAAATACATGCTAACATGTAAATCAGATACAATTGCCATGCCCATATGTTCACTAACTGCTGATTCACTGAAATAAAATAATTGCTTAAAATTGCTTTTAAAATTATTTGGTCTGTTGGTAAATTCTAAAAGTGTCTATTGCCGACATGTTAGAAATAGTCTGCAATTGTAACTTTATGAAAGATACAAATCTCATTTGCCAACTAACCTGAGCATCTGAACCCTGAATGACTTTTGAAACATCATTTATTCTAAAGTTTTATCTATTGGGAACAAAGAGGAAAGGAAGACATTTATTTAGATACTAGAGGCCCGGTGCATAAAAATTCATGCACTGGAGGGGCGGTCCCTCAGCTAAGCCTACCCCCTCTCAGTCCAGGAGCCCACAGGGATGGGAGGCAACCCGGAGATCAGGGGAAGACAACACCCCATCACACCTCTGCTGCTGCCACTGCCAGCAGTGCCAGCCTCGGCTGGCCCTTGTTACCTGAGCCTAGGACAGCCTTGGGCAGCTGGGCATCCACCATCAGAGACTTGCCTGTACCTTGGGCTGGCCCTGGTTGCCTCGGAGGCTGAGGGGACTGAGGGATGCTAGAGGTAGTTGAAGAGAATGCCAGGCCGGCCTGGAGGTGGCCCCAGCCTTATGCAGGACCAGCCTTGCTGCATGCCTGCTGTCCTGGTGGGGCTGAGGGGACTGGGTGCCGCCATCTTGTGGTTGTGGGCGCTGCCATCTTTGCAACAGCATGAGGGCCAATTAGCATATTCCCTCTTTATTAGATAGGATGGGCTGCCTCTCTTGCTACTGGATTTTTCACTGGAAACATTTGGATGGAAAAGTAGGCCCTAGGATATTTCTGTGTGAAGAGCAGAGGAAAACAAAGCATTTCTAGGGAGCAGCTAGAGACTCAGCAGCAGATGTGTGAAGTTTAACACTTTTTTTTCTCTTTCAATAAGATCTACAAGTTAATTAAGAGCAATTAACCTAGCAGTAGGTTCTGAGGACTGCGGGTCCTTGTTTTCATGCGAAGGTTTACGTGGGACTCTGAGAGCTGAAGTGACTTAGAACAAAATACTGTAAACCTGACAAACTGGTGACAAAATACAATTAACCAAAATAAAAATAGTAATACTTCTCAGTCCTGTTTGTGCTTATTTAAGATAGTTTCATTGGGGTCCAGCCAGTGTGACCCATGCACCAAGAAGTTACTGGTTGAATTTCTAGTCAGGGCACATACCCAGCTTGTGGGCTTGATCCCCAGCAAAAGGTATGCAAGAGGCAGGCAGTCCATGTTGATGTTTCTATCTCATTGATGCCTCTCTCTCTCTCCCTCTCCCCTTCTTATTTATCTAAAATCAACAAAAACAGATTTTTTAAAAATCCACATAGAGAATATATTCAGAAATATTGTTATGACTACGTATAAATCCTGATGGGTACCAGATTTATCTAGGTGATTACTTTGTAAGGCATATAAATGTCTAATCACTATTTATAATGTAGGATCTTAACAATAACTGACAATTTAAAAATAAAAAAAATGTTTTAAAAAATATTTGCTTGCGATCTATGTTATTCATAAACATCATAAGAAGTACTACATATTATAAAGAAATATCATTTCTTTTAAAGAAGCAAACATGCCATGGAAGGAAAGGGGGTTGTTTTAGAACACATCACAGAAATTGTGCAGTTGGCTTCCTGGAACACACTCCCTTCTTTCCTCTTCCATGAGGGCATAACTCTATCTCCTTCCATGTGCACGCTGCTTCTCAGATCCTGTATGATCCCATATTTCCCTTCTCTGTAGTTTGGAATCTCATGCTATGATTCTTGTGTTTTGCAGAGTACACGTCCCCTGAAAAAATCTTAGCTACTTCAAAGGTTTCTGCATCAGCTATCTTCTTTAAAATTTATTTTTGCAAGTATTAAAGATACTCCTCTTTCCTCCTTTTTGCTCCCTTCACCCAGCACCTGCTCAACCCACAGTACTGTGTCCATGGGCTATACCTATATATTCTTTGGTTAATACCTTCCCATCCCCCCACCCGATTACCCTCTGACCTTTGTCAGTCTGTTCTATACATCCATGCCTCTGGACCTATTTTTTTTTTGTCAGTTTATTTTGTTCAGTAGATTCCACATATGAGATCATGTGATACTTGGCTTTCTCTGACTGGCTTATTTCACTTAGCATAATAATTTCAGGTCCATCCATGCTATTACCAAGAGTAAGAGATCCTATTTTTTTTTTACAGCCATATGGTATTCCGTTGTGTAAATGTACCACAGCTTTTTTTATCCACTCATCTATGCATCAGTTTTCTACAGAGAACGAGCATTAGTGCCCAACAGGCTGTTCTGGAGTCTTAGAGGGGTCATCATCCAAACCCTAAAGGCATCCAAGATAACTGTGTGAATCATAATGCAGAGGCACATTTGTATGTTGTAAAGTTAAAGTCTTTTTTTTAATATATTTTATGATTTTTTACAGAGAGGAAGGGAGAGGGATAGAAAGTCAGAAACATCGATGAGAGAGAGACATCGATCAGCTGCCTCCTGCACGCCCCACATTGGAGATGTGCCCGCAAGCAAGATACACGCCCCCGACCGGAATCGAACCTGGGACCTTTCAGTCCGCAGGCCGATGCTCTATCCACTGAGCCAAACCGGTCTTGGCGGAAAGTTAAATCCTTGTTGAGGTCCTCGGAACATAACCTGGATCCTGGATTAGTGGGGGGAAGGAGATATGAGGCTGAGAAAAAACAGACAAACTGACATTGTCCAGTGTTTTGGAATTAATGAGAGGAAAGCCATGGATGGAATTCACTGTTAACATATTTCAAATAAACTTTTGTCATAAAGTTGTTTTTACTTGTTTTTCCTTATTGTGGAAAGTATTGCAGACGTCCTCTTTGTTTTTTTGTTATTTTTTCTCCCACTGACCCCCCTCCACCTCACACCCACCCCTCCCAGGCTTTCTCCAGACTACTGTCCGTGTCCTTAGGTTATGCATATGTGCATGTACATTCCCTGGTTAATCTCTCCCTCTCTACCCCTCCCTTTACCACACCTTCAGTTTGAAATTCATAAAGCTGTTTTTAATTTAAGAACTGGTTTAGGTCCCCTTGTGTTTTTAATATTTCATTGCTGTAGCTATATAATTTATGCCCTTAAAATTAAGTTCATGTTTTATAGTAGAAACGCTTTATTCTATTTTATTGGGGAACATAAGATAATAAAAAAATTAAAGCAGGGTATCAACCAATCTGTAAGAAGGCACATAAATTCTTAAATACTATTATCTTTATATATGTAAATGCACTCATTTATCTAACTTCTGATATAAACCCAAGACTTTTTCTTTAAATAAATGTCTAATAGTTTCAATTGTAGTTAATTTTGACATCTTTACGTATAATTCGTGAAGTATAATTTCTTGTCATTCCAATTTCTTTAAGATTAAATAATAACAAAAGACACTTTTTTGTTAATCCTCATGCAAGGATATTTTTTCTGTTGACCTTTTTTAGAGAGAGTGGAAGGGATTAAGGGTGTGAAGAGAAAGAGAACATGGATGTGAGAGAACTAATTTGAATAATAATTTTAACTGTTTACATACACATTTTTCCTCTTTCTGAAGTTTCTCTGTCATTGATATTTCTAACTCTCTATCACTCTTCCTTCCTATAAAATATCAATAAAATATATTAAATTAGTTAATATATTTAATTAATGTTTCTAACTCTCTATCCCTCTCCCTTCCTGTAAAATATCAATAAAATATATTAAATAAATTAATTAATTAAATAAAACATTCTTTCTTCCTCCATGAAACTCCCTACTCAACTAATATTAAGTCATTGCTTTGAGTCAGTAAGTTATTTGTTCAAAGCATATCCTCAATTCATAGATATTCATTAAAAAACCATATTGATTTAAAATAGAAATTACATTTTCTATAAAATAGCCTGCTCCATGTTTAACATAGAATTTGTTTCCTGCATTCCAGATTTATATTTAATTTGCTGATAAAATTACAACTCAATCCATGTCAGACTCACTACTTATACACTTGGTTTCCTTTGAAAATTAAAACGCTAACCTGAAAAACAAGCATACTGTTCAGAGACACTATCTTATAAGTTTGGTTATTAGCTTCCTGCTGTTCTCAACAAATCAGTCTGCAAACTACTGATCCATGTCACAGCATTTTCACCTCCATTTGTTGGAAACAATTGCCTACAAACTAAATGCTTTTCCATTGAGTTTGTTCAGATAAAGATATCCTATTTCCTCCAGTGTAGTTTATGCTTATAGATTTTTATAGCAAGCTAAATATCAATGAAAGTAAGAATAATTATGAATTAAAAATCACATTTTAACAGACTAAGTGCTGTTATATTGAGCAATATATTAAAGGAGTTTTCTAAATTCTTTAAATCTTAGTATTCATTATAAGTACAATTGAAAGAGGTTTATTAAATCAGAACATTTTAAATAATTTCAATAATTTTAGTCCAGATGCTGTGGCTCAGTGTTTGAACATCAACCTGTGAACCAGGAAGTCACAGTTCAACTCATAGTCAGGGCATATGCCTGGGTTTCAAGCTCGATCCTCAGTGTAGGGCATGCGGGAGCAGCTGATTGATGGTTTTCTCTCATCAGTGATGTTTCTAACTTTCTCTCCCTTTCCCTTCCTTTAAATAAATAAAAAATGTATTTTTAAAAGATATGATTTCAATAACTTTATATTATGCCATTTGCTTTGATTTCATCTTCAATCATTGTTAAGTAGCTTAAGTGATTACTTAACTTTAAATAGTTTTGAGTGGTGTATGAGATTTTTAAAAATTTAGGAATACAATTAGTATTCATCAGTAATGCCTCATTTTTGTCCATTTTGCTAAAAGATACACACAAATTGTATTTTTTGCTTTATTTAATGTTAAGTTTACTTAATATGTTTTCAGAGCAAGCAACCTATAAGTAAATAATAATAAACAAGTTGCACAAAACTTGGAATTCTTTAAAAAGACATTTTTAAAATAATTGATTTTTCTAAGCTCATTTCACTCTCAAAAAGTATTTGATATTCTTATCAATAATACAATGGGATAAACCTAAGCTATTAAGAAAATCAATGAAGGGCAATTAATAGAAGAACAAGATAAAGCCAACCAATGGTAAACTGGAGCTTTCTGGTACCAGCTTGTGAGTCTAATTCTGTACGTCTTCACATTCCATGTTCAGAGACAGCAGGTTGGTAGCTTGGACCATGGAATGAAACATACTACACATTAGGACAAATGTTCCTTTTATTTTGGGAGAGGGAACTTAGCAGCATCTCACTGAAGCTAGTCCACCTACACAAATATCAGTTAAAAAACATTCTGGGTCAACTCCATTACTAAGACTACACCCTAAACACATAGCCATCAGTATTATGAATCCACATTAAAAACAGAATAATCTAGAATTCACTAAAATGGTAGAATATGGATTTAAGAAGAATGTTGCCAGTCTTTAATATAAAATATTTCCTACTTGGATATGATAATAGCAGGCAAAATGGACACTGAAATATTTGTAAAATGATAGAAAAGGTTATAGTAGAAAGGAAAACTCAGAAGTGATCTGATTTATTTTGATGCTTTTCTAATCCTAGGTAATAAAAGCCTAATATGCTAAATGTCCAGTTGTCCGGTCAGCAGTTCAACCAATCAAAACATAATATGGTAATGATATGCTAAGGCCGCTCAACTGCTCGCTATGGCATGCACTGACCACCAGAGGACACACAGTCAACTGCTCAACCAATCACTGTGACATGCACTGACCACCAGGGGACAAATGCTCTGACTGGTAGGTGAGCTTGCTGCTAGGGTCCAGCCAATCAGGTCTGAGCAAGATGGGACAGACATACCCTGGAGCCCTGTCACTTCCCTTCCACAGCTAGCCAACTTCTGGTGTCCCTTCCCAGCCCCAATCGTGCACCAGAGGGGTCACTTGTCCTGGCCTGTGCCCTTTCACAATTGGGAACCACTCAGTCCTATCCCACAGGCCAGGTTGAAGGACCACACTGGTACACAAATTCATGCACCCCTCCCCTAGTATACTACAAAATATTTCTCATATTTCTTTTTTCTTCTAAATTCAGCACCCAGGAAACCAGTGATAGAAGTTCATACATAGTGTGATAGTTTGAAAGAATTAATATGGCTTTTTAACTTGAATATAATAAATGGCCTGAGAGAATCTCCCATAGTGCTATCCCAAAATCACCAGGGCAACCTTTCACTTCACTGGTTTAAAAGTGCCCTGGTGGTTTACAACATAATTGCACTTCTCTGGACACCTAATTGTCTACAGAGACACTGAATACAATTTCATTACTTTAATTATTGTTCAGTGAAGTATTCCAAAGTTAAAACAAACTGTTCATGTAAAATCACATTTCCGGGAAAAAGGGGGAAGAGGGTGCTGTCTACAGTGAGTTTAATTTTTAAGCAAAATACCAACTTTTCAGTAGAAGTGAAAAGTTTGGGGTGAAAGTAAAAGGATTTTTATTGATAAGGCTTATTTAGTGAAAGTAATCTTTACTGTCAAGTAACAGAAGGAAATATTTGGACAATTGAAAATAATAATGTCTAAAATGTACTCTGCATTCCACATAAGCTCATCCTGAGCTCTTCTGTATACAACTCATATTTCCATGGTAGGGGAAGGAGAGATTAATGATTGTGTACTGGTGGGGTCTCTCAGCCTGTCCTGCACCCTCTCGCAATCTGGTACCTCTCCGGAGATGTCAGAGAGCCGGTTCTGGCACAACAGCAGAACGACCGGTTAATATGACACACACTAACCACCACTCAAATCAGGAGCTTCCCCCAGGTGGTCAGTATGCTCCCACAGGGCGAGCACCACTCAGCCAGAAGCCGGACTCATGGCTGGTGAGTGCCACAGTGGTGGTGGGAGCCTCTCCCGCCTCTGCAGCAGCGCTAAGGATGTCAGTCGGAAACCCCCCAAGGGCTCCCAGACTGCGAGAGGGCACAGAATGGGCTGAGGGGACCCCCACCACCACAAACTACACAAATTTCATGCACCGGACCTCTAGTGTATCTATAATAATAAAAGCATAATATGCTAATTAGACCAGACAGCCTTCCTGACAAAGCCAAGGCTGCAAAGATTTGGGGTGCCAGAGGGAAGCCATTGCCAGCAGCCAGGGGAAAGAAAGCCTACTCTTGCATGAATTTTCTGCATCGGGCCTCTAGAGTGTGTGTGTGTGTGTGTGTGTATGTGTGTGTGTGTATGCCTAATTTATTTAAGGGAAATCTTCCTACCTTCTAGTACAGGAAATGGCAAAATAGAGCAACCCTTTGAGTTCCACTGTTGAAAGCTGAAACAAGCCCTGCTGTGTCAGCGCCCACTCATTTATGGTGCTACCTCGGTCTGCTTTTTTTTTAGTAACATAGAATTTGAACAAAAAATATCTAACATTTTAAATTCCATGAATGTACACTAATGTATTTTGAGAACTAATTTAAATTAAGTGAAACATTTCTTAAATCTGTTAGAATTCTATTTGCCTTCCAGATACAAATCCAGATTTATAGTAGCCCTAATAAGCAGGAATATGTTGTCCGATAGAGCAAAATTTCTTCCAGAGTTGGCATTTCAGGATTGAGAAATTGCTTAAGGTGCCTTAGAGGGTTGCATCACTGATGCTCCCTGCCTCCCAGTACTCCTGCCCTTCCTGAGCACTTTGAAGATGTGCAGTGTTGTCCTCTAACAGCCAGGCAAGGCCCTGGGACTAGTTCAGGCCAACAGACGAAGAGCAGAAGTCTAGCGTTACTTTCAAACTAAGGCAGTTAAAAGTCCTTTCCTGACCCTTTCCATCTCACTTCTTCCCTCCCTGGAGTTAGAAACCCTGGGCTGTAACTGCACACACAAGATAGTAACAGACTAAAATCCCTGAGCTATATTTAAAAGGCAGTTGCCCTCGAGTAGCAATTTCCAACCAGTGTGCCTCAGGAATTTTTAAAACATGCAATACCTGACTATTTAGTCAGGGGCACTGACCTCTTTTGCCTTAGATTGTCAAATTAAACAATGACACAGGCAATACAACAATAGTCATCTGGCGTGAATGTCCTGTGTTGAACCATAAATATATAGGTCATATAATAGAGTTGCATCTTATTTATTTGTCACATGTCCTAATAAGGTTGCAACTGATTGGTTAATTATTGGTACCAGAAATCCTTATCTACAATTACCTGAATTTTAAGTCACTTTAGAGTACAAAAGATGTATAATTATTATTTTATAAATCAATTAAAAGTATATTTTTGTCAAATTGGCATAAAATGTACTATATTTTTGGTGTACCGCAGAATTTTAGTAATTAGTTTATGTGTGCTGTGAGATGGAAAAGGATGAAAATCACTACCCTAGAGAGATGATACAACGGAGAAATAAACCTTTGTTTAATAGGCGACTGAAATGTCAGAATTAATTTGTTTCAATCCATAGCCTAGACTCCAGCTAATACATAATGACAGCTTTCATCATCAGGCTTGCAGTCAGATAATCGCCACCGTTTAGCCATCATTATCACATTTCTATCACATTTCAGACCAGGGGAGGAGAGAAGGTGAAGGGGAAATAGTGAAAGAAAACCCTAGCCAAATATGCTTTTTCAAATTTCTGTCTCAAAAGGCAAAACTCAATGACTTGTACACAAATTTTATTGACCAAAGGTCTTTCACATGGCCAATTTGGTTACCTGTATTAGAAGGTAATATATTTAACTGAATACTCCACCATCCCCCAAATCGGTAAGAAGAGAGAGGAAATTAGCATTAAGTTATTTCCAAAATTGTTAAGGATCTTCTAACTTCCAAATCCTTCTAACTATTTCTTTCTTGATTTTTGAGTTTCAACCTTCAGGGACACTATCCACCCTGAAACTGTTTCCTCTCCCTGCTTCCATAGAACCTTCCTTTCTGTGTTCTTCTCCTTCCCTCTTGGGGCTTTCAATTTTGTTCACTAATGTCTCCTTTTGCCCATATCTCAAAGTTGTTTCTTTTCAGTTTTTATTATTCCACAATTTTCTTTGAACTCAAGTATCCTAGAACTTCATTCATATTCCTCAAAATTATTTTCACTCAACCACTTCTTGTCTTATTCTTTGAAAATTCATTATTTAAATAATTATATATTTGTCTCCCATTAAACTACTACTTTTCCAATATTTACCATTTCAATTAGAATCAGAAAATGTTAGGCATGTTCAATTCCCCCATCTATTATATCTCATCTTACTTTCAACTAATATGCAAATACCAAACACTATCTACTAAATTAAATTTATATAATCCTCCTAACCTTCAACCTGAGAACAGTTTTATTGGTTCTTATTCTTTTCATCACTCACAGGGGCCAATTTTCAAAGCTTCTGAGTTGGCATGCTTGCCTATGTTTTTTCCATCCTCAATCGATACTCATAATGATACTTCCAATTTCAAGTCAGATTATGTAATTTACTTGTTTAAAATAACTATGTGTCCTCATACGCCTAATCAACCTTCAGAATAAAAACCAACTATATTAATAAAGTATACCAAGATCTTCATGATCAGGTAATCTCCTGGAATTTCCACTTCTCAAGGAAAATATAGTACACTAACTTCTTAGCATTCTTTTTTTAAAAAAAATATATGCTTTCAATAATTTTTTTGGGAGAGAGGGAAAAAAAGGGAGAGATAGAAACAGCTATGAAAGAAATACTGATCAGTTGCCTCCTGCATACCCCCTACTTGGGGTTGAGTCCACAACCTGGGTAAGTACCCTGATGGAAAATCAAACCCAAAACCTTTTGGTGTAGGGTCCAACACTCCAACCAACTTGGCCACCTGGTCAGAGCATGGCCCCATGTCCTGTCACCCTCATTAATTACTAGTCTCGCTTTAAGACTTTGCTGAAATGTACTCCCTCTGTGCAATGTCCCTTAAGTCCTTAAGCAGTCTTTGCCTCTGTGTTGCTCCAGATGTGCTTTATATAAGAACATCTTATGGAAGTGTTTACTTATAGACTGTGATCTTGCTAAGTATTATATCTGGTTTTGACTGTATGTACTGTAGACTGCTTGGCATGTAGTAAACATTAAATGACCCTCTTAAAATATAAATTTGTTGATAGATTTTCTTACATGTGCTCTGTTTTCCTAAAATTGTAACACGATATAATTCCCATCTTAAGCAAGTTGCCTGTAATTATAATTGTCTTTCTAAAACAAAAAATGCAACAGCTGCACCTACTCTGAAAATGGATCCTTGGAGAGTATAATTAAGTTATTTCAATCTAACTGAATATTATCAAGAACTATGGATGTATAACCTTAAGGCATACCTTTCCACCAGATTTTTAATGATATGTCATTTGCAGAAATTTGTATAACGAGAAAATGAGAATGCAATACTTTTTGCCTGCTCCAATGAGAGTTTTAATGAATGAAATTTTATATCATATAATGTTACATGCTATATATAGTCAGAACTTTTGGTCAGAACCATATAGCTAAAGAGGCTAAGGTTGTGTATTTATTATCTTTGCAACACTCCTTATAGCTCTACTTTGTTTTATTGCTATAAAGTTCCCCTATAACCCACAAAAATATTGTGCAACTGTGTTTAATTCACAAACTGAATCTGAAAAGAAAGCCATTCTAAATTTCTAACCTCTCTAGAAAAGTCTATTCCAAGGTCATGAGTGGTTTTCTATAAATTATGCCTTCATATAGTAAAATGCCTTTTTATACTTGGCAATACTTTAAGGGATATTTTATGTTTAAATAGTTTGATAAAACAGTTTTTTCAGATATTTATTATATATCATTTATAATTTTACATTTGAGAATGGCATACATTATTATTGCTGAAATGATCAATGTGTGTTTTTCAGTTGATATTGCACCATTGTCTCTAAGCAAAATTCAGGCTAGATGAAATTTTATTTGACGAATATATATCTTTTGATACTAATAACATATAGTAAGTACTGAGAAGATTGCCAATAAAAATAAAAACCTAGCATTGGAAAGATATTTTAATAATCATTCAGAATAATCACTATTAACTTCATGAATGCTTTATTGC
>PVJN01016194.1:0-42831 GCA_004026805.1 Lasiurus borealis | reverse complement strand
TAACTGTATTGGAGATTTATACAAAAATTCCTCTTTTAGTATAGAGTGTGATGCTGCAAGTGATTGCTTCCCTTCCAACCCACCAGAACCTTTGTCTTTGGTAACATGCTTTGCTTGTGACCTTTAAATACAGTTAAATTCCCTTTCAAGGTTAAACTAAAAATACTGGTCTTATCTACATATAGTTCCTTGGACCAACTGGCTAGATTGAATGGCTGGGTCAGCTGGTTGTTTCAGAATTGACTCACTGAGCCTTTGAGGGTCCGGGTTCCAGAGGGGAGTAAATAGCCCTGCAGTGTGGGAGTTGGAGCAGACATGACCCTTGACTGAAGATACTGGAGTTGGCTCTTTCTGCTCTTATTGTGTCTTTGAGCAAAGAAGGAAAAGAAAACAAAACAAAACAGAGAGCTTAGATAAGTCAATTACAGGAAATTCACTTAATTTCTTGGTACTTCACTTGTCCCATTTGTGAAAAGTGCTGATCACTCACCCCTCATACACAGTGATACTGGAACATGTAAAACTAACACTTTTTAAGTAAAGAACTTACTTCTTTCACAGTGTGTTTTTTTTTCCCCTCATGAGCTTATTCAGTTGTTTTTCTTACCATATGTTTTTTTATCCAACCAAAGGTAATTGTCTCACTAGATTTCTTTTCTCACTGATTTATTCTTGTCTTCAAGATAATATTGAACTTTTCCCACAAACTGCTCCCTTTATCTCAGGGTCTCTTTGTCTAAAACAGATTTCCAGCTAAATTTCTAACATTTGTTCTTAAGTAAAAGACTGGTTTATTTTTATGGTCACTGAAGGCATTTTGTATTAAATAAAAGCGTTTGTAATTCAATCAGCCTCCAAAAGTGGATTGCATGGCATGCTGGGAAAATGAGAGCACGCAGAGTCAGAAAGCCAAGCAGTCCGAGACAGGCATGGGCCTGCGGTAGCCGCCAGTGGGATCCCCTCTGGGACCTGTGACCACACAGATGTTTTCCCTGTCGAGTTAGGATGAAACTGAAGGGACTGAGACATGGGACTTCATCCTGAACCTGTCACAAACAGAGAGACTTTTCTGAACAGTCTGAGAGCTACCCCTCCCACCCCAGGCGTGCTTTTATTATTATTTTATCGGTCAGAAGAAAACTGAAATCTGAATAAAAACAGAAGAGAGAAAGGGAAAAGAGAACAATTTGCAAATATAAAAATGTGTTACATCAGATAAGCATCATAGGATATGTACATAGCCATCACCTGAAAATTGCACACTTAAAAGTGTTACGATTCCACTTGAATCTACTAAATGTGAGAAGTTTGATGTTGTGAATCCCCTGGAGATGGGCTCTGGGGACCCTTGTCGATGACACACCGTACTGGTCCCAGCCCTGTGGAGAACAAGCAGTGAATAACAACTTTTAAACAAATCGTACCCTTTTGTTGATAGTACCATTTTAAGAAAAAAAAATCTAAGAAAACAATCCAGTAAAATAAATAGATAGATAAATAATCCTTAACAATTCTATGTATAATTGTTGAAACTGGAAGTCACCCAAGCCAGTCCCCAATATGAGATTTGCTAAACGAACTGGGAGAATGTAACTATAAAGGAATACACTGTAGCTTTAGGACCATTTATGGGGTCACTTATTATTTTGTACAACGTCTTGTGGATCATGCTCAGGACTGTCAGTGTTATTTGAAAGACAGATAGGAGCCTGCCCAGCCACTGTGGCTCAGTGATTGAGCATATGATTGAGTGTTGACCTATGAACCAGGAGATCATGGTTCGATTCCCAGTCAGGGCATCTGCCCAGGTGGCTGGCTCATCCCCAGTAGGGGGTATGCAGAAGGCAGCGGTCAATGATTCTTTCTCATCATTGATGTTTCTCTCTCTCTCTCTCCCTCTCCCTTCCTCTCTGAAATCAATAAAAATATTTTTGAAAAGACAGACAGGTAGGAGCCAACAGGGTTGAAGCAGACAGGGCAGAGACGGAAAGTAGATGTGGGCAGTCAGCATGGCTGGCAGCTAAAAGCAGTAGTGGTGACTTGAACTAAGATAGGGTCAGCAGGGAGGAACGGGTGATTCAAGGACTATTTAGAAGACAGTCTATAAGGTGACTGATTAGATGTTGGATAAGAGGGGGAGAGGTGTGAAGGGTGACCCCCGGGTTTCTGGCCCGACCAGCTGACATTTACTGAACAGTGATACATGCCAGGAGGGCTTCCGGGGCTCAGCGTGTGGTGCCCGTATGACATGCTGGAGGACAGACACGCTGGAGAGAACCGAAGGTCCCGATGTGGGAAGAAATGCCTGGCCGGAGTGGACCCAGCATGGACAAGCTGAGGGGAGCCCTGGGAGTAGGTGAGGGCACCAGAAGGAAAGCCAGAGAGCCCTGGGGAGCCCGACTGCGGAAGGGTGGGAGGAGGAGGAGCAGAGGTGAGAAGAGAAGCAGGAAAAGTCAGAATCTGAAACTGCAGTTCCGAGGGGAGGTAGTGATTCCTGGATCCTGGTGGTGTATGCTGCTGAGAGAGCAGGCACGCTCCCCAGTCCCCACCGCTGCTCTCTGGGTTTGACACCAGGTCAGTGGCCTGAGCAAGAGCAGTTGGGAGAAGGATTTGGAACGGAGACCAGAATGAGGGAGGGCTCTGAGGCGTGGAGGGGAGGAAAGGGGTGAGAGCAGAGTAGGACAGCTCCTTGGAGATTTTTTCAGCTACAATGAGAGAGGAACAGGAATACCTAGAGGGGAAGGTGAAGAGAGAGAGAGAGAGAGAGAGAGAGAGAGAATGCACGCACGTGCACGTGTGTACATGCACATGTGTGTAAGACAGGAAAAACTTGAAACTGATTAAATACTAAAAGGAAGAAACCCATAGAAAGATGTTGAAGATAAAACCATGCACTGGAGAGAGAGAAACAGTAAGCTAGGAATGTCTGAATGAAGTGATGTCAACTGGAAGAAAATTTCCATACATATAAATGTGACTTCATTAAACTTTTGTATGTGCTTTAAATGCAAAAGTATTGAAGGAAAGCAGATAATTTCCAGACTTTTTTGAGACAGGTCTGTGAATAATTATCATAATCACAAAAGGTCCTATCTATTGAGCACATATGATAGCAGGCATGGGCTGGTGCTCCTTCCCATCATTTCATTTAATCGTGGTAACAGCCCTGCCGAGTCTATGGCATTATTGTTATTTGAGACAAAGATTATTTAACTAAGCCTTGAACTAAGGCTCAAAATAGTTTGCCTAAGTGCATGTGGCTTGAAAAACAGAGGAACCATGATTCAAACTTGGAACCTCCTTGCTCCAGAACCCAAGCCCTTCCCTCTAAAAGTAAGGAAACTTCGATAAATTTGATCCCCTAAGCAGCATCTGTATGTGCTTGGTCTTCAGACCAGAGTAAAATTGACAAGCAACTTGCAACAGTTTTGTTCACTCACTGCTATCCATTTGAAACAAATTGCAAATAAAAGAATAGAACTTAGAATTCTCAGATGCTTGGATTTTCACATCCAGATCACCAATGTAAAATAGTATGTGTTTCGTTTGTGGGTTTCTGTGTATGTGTGTGTGTGCACGTGCATGTGTATGCATGCATGTACATTCATGTGTTACATGTGTGTATTCACCCAGAAGGGTATACAGGTTTTATGGGGCCTGAAGTTTACAATTTGGATGCAAATACTTCTAGGGCTCCTCCCAAGGGACTATGTAAGGGAAGGTCCCTGAAACTCACTAGCTTCATGACAAACCCACCTCTGTACGGGTATGCGTGTACATGAACTATGTATGTACACATGCAGATAGATGGAGGAGCGAGCCAACAAGAGCTAGAAGCACCTTTTACAGTTAGTACTAGTTATGTCTTTTCTGGGAAGACCAAGAAGATTTATCAAGAACTGAATGGGCCAAGGATTTCCCGAAAAGTGCCTTTTGAATGGGAGCCAGCGATCATTAGCTAAGTTAGAGATACAGTGCTTTGGCTCACGCTCTTTATTTTCAACAAGCAAATAAATATGACATTTTTAAATATCTTCTTTATTCCAGAGATCTCTTTGTCAGTACTACTTTTCAGATATGCCTCCAGGGATATTTTCAGAGTGTGCCAGGAGAACAGGCCGGGTGTTGGTGGGATTAGGGGACTGTAGCGGTGGAAAGAAGGGTGGGAGGCCATCTTTATTTATGTAGAAGATGGTTGTAGATGGGACACAAGTTCATGATGCTCCAGAAGCCAAAGCTAAGAGCTCAAGTACATGAGATTGTAGGGCGGCCAGATTCCAACTCATCAGAACTTCCTATCAGCTGGAGCTGTCCAAAATGGTTATCTTGTGGCCAGCTGCTTATCACTGGAAGTTCTCCTCCAAAGCTACTTCTTGGTAGGGAAGGGCGGGGAGGGGGCTTTTACTGAACACAAGTTTGAGTCATTATAAGAAACCTCTAGAATCCTGTCTTGGTCTAAGACTCAAAGCAGGAGCATTTCTCAGCAAGCTGTTATTTCTGCCAGCCATGTACACACACAACATGCATTTAGTTGGGTCCCCATAGTAGTGACATGTTTGTGCTAAGCCTGACACATTACGAGGCGGAGCCCTGATTGCTGAGGAAACATGGGGATGAATGAAAGGATGGATGGATAGATGGATGGATGGATGGATGGATGGTGGATGGATCTAGCTGTGGCCGTACTTCATAGTTTTAGGATTCAGATTTTCCTGGCCTGGAACCTGGGACCTCAGGCTCTTGCTCCCACCCACTCGCCAGCTGTGGCAGGTGGTGCCTATGAATGTTATCTCACTAGTTCCCACCATAGGCGTGCAGGTTAGGTGAGGAGCTGGCCAAGTTCCGCTTGGCTCTCTCCGCCGCCTGCTTGCTCCTGCCCACTCAGCGATGAACCTCGGCTGCCTGGCTCCCTTTGCCAGCTTTGGGGTGAGAGGCTGAAGTTAAGACCTGGGCTAACGGTCACCTGGGTGGGACAGAGCACAGGTCAGCCCCACCAGGGGGGCGAGATGCCCGGAGAGGCCCTGAATAAGTAAATGGCCTCAGTTAACCTTTGCCCTTTGAAGAGGAAACAGAGACTCATTGACCGTGACCCAGATCCCCCTCCTTTGTTCACTACGTGAGATATTACTAGGGTAACATCAATAATAATGATAGTAATAATAATAATAATAATAATAATAATGGTGGTGGTGACAGCAGTGGTCACAGCCGCAGCCAGTGTTTGCTGAGTTCTCTGTTTGCCTGACGCTGTGAGGAGTGGAGGAATGAAAGGATGGATGGATGGATGGATGGATCCATCCTTTCATCCTCCACTCCTCGCAGCACTCCTGTGGGTGGGTGAAGCTGAGGGAGGCCTAGAGGTGTTCAAGCACAAGCCTGAGGCACCAGCCTGGCCCCACAGCGGAGACTCTTCCCGGCCCCTGTTACTGCCCCGCCTGCCCTCCCGCCCAGTCTTCAGCCACCACACCTCGGAGCTTCTCCAGGCCCGGGCGTGAGACCCTGGGGAGAGGTTAGGGTGCAGCAGTGCACCAGCCCATGCTCTGATGCTTCAGGACCAGCCTCTCATCGAACCCTCGCAGCAAGCTCTGGGGTGGATGTTGTTTGCATTCTACACAGAAGTTCAGGGACGCGCTCATGGTCACTGGGGTGGACGAGCTGTGCAGCAGCCACACCTGCGGTCTGTGCCATCCTCCCTGTCAGCCTGCCTCTCTGGACAACTAAGTTGAACACCTCACAGGCGCTAAGTTTATATTTCCTGGCTCCCCTTCCAAAATGATACACTAATTACTGACCTTATTTACTTATTTTTAAATATATTTTATTGATTTTTTTTTTTTTTACAGAGAGGAAGGGAGAGGGACAGAGAGTTAGAAACATCAACAAGAGAGAAACATCAATCAGCTGCCTCCTGCATACCTCCCCACTGGAGATGTGCCCGCAACCAAGGCACACGCCCCTGATCGGAATCGAACCGGGGACCGCTCAGTCCTCAGGCCAATGCTCTGTCCACTGAGCCAAACCGGCCAGGGCCTGACCTTTTATTTTTAATAGTAGTGATGATCAGAAGCACATTTTCAGTGGTTTGTTTTCTCTTCTTCATGCTACTCACATAAAGCAGTGCTCAGACCCACAGGACGAAACCCAGTGAGTGTGAGGCCGTGTAAATGAAGAAAAGTTTTGGAAGTCAGGCTGGGTTGGCTCAGTGGTGGAGCATTGACCTTTGAACCAGGAGGTCATGATCTGATTCCCGGTCAGGGCACATGGCCAGGTTGCAAACTCAATTCCAGGTGTGGGGCATGCAGGAGACAGGCAGTCAATGATTCTTTCTCATCATTGATGTTTCTACCCCTCTTTCTCTCTCCCTTCCCCTCTGAGATCAATAAAAAAATATTTTTTTTAAGAAAAGTTTAGGAAGACATCACACTAAACAGAAAGAAACAGAGTATCGATTAGTGACCTATTTTTGTAAGGGATTAAAATACGAATTTTAAACTAGGCCTGGAGACTGGGCTCCGTGTCCTCATCTTATCGGTAACAATATTACCATGACGGCTGGGACTACTCGGTGGGGCTTCTGTGAGCTCCGCAGCCTTCCAGCTCCCAAACCCAATCGCATGTGCCAGGTTCTGCCTCCAAAGACCTTTTAAAAGTCTGGATCAGAACCCTGCTGCATCTTCTTGCCCGTTTCACTAAAAGGAAATACCCAAGTGACCTGGTGACCTCAGCTCTTTAAAGTCTTTTGCCTTGTTGAGTCACGATAGTAAACAGTGGCAGTAAGTTATGTTAATAACAACCAAATTCAAAGGTAGAGGAAGGACGAAAGCCAAAGAGAAGATGCTCGGGACCTCGGGAATCCCTCAATAGAATGCATTGGAACTTGATTTGGGGTGAATGGGAAAGGAATAGAGGTTTGCACGGAGAAAGAATTTAACAGGGGGCATTTCTCAGGCTGAGTTTAAAATGAAAAAAAAAAATCTACAGCTCAAAATATGTAGTTAAATGAAGTTGTTAACGAAAGAGCCTGTTTGAGACGGCTAAAATTAGAGATAAAAGCCCATTGTTTATTCCAGTTGTTGACTGCCTATCTGGGTGTGGAAGGGCGTGGGGGCACAGTCAGGGCTTGGTATGTGAGAGGATTAATCACCCACCCCTAAAGGGTTTTGGGGCACCCACCTACATTTTGAACTTGGATCTAAGTCAAAGGAATGGGACGAAACCACGAGAGGTGTTTTTTTCTCTAACTTCTCAGTGGACACATCAAACACCAAATATATCAGAACGAAGGGACCCAGCTCAGGACAGCCCCCTCTGTCCTCAGCAAGGGTCTGACAACTAAAGACGATTCTCTGGAAATTATGGGACCTTGGAGCAGTGCTGTGTTGCAGTTTTAAAGGAGGGAAACATCCCAGATGTGCCAGTTCCCTATATGATCTCTTCTGTACTTAGCAGTTGTGACCAGATAGTGACTTTTTTTTTTCGTATTTATTTTCTTCCTACCTGGGATAGGGGTGGGTAGAAAAGCATGGGCGTTGTGTGTGTGTGTGTGTGTGTGTGTGTGTGTATTTTTGTTTGTTTGTTTGTTTGTTTGTTTTGGGGGGTGATTTCTATGAAGAACCTCTGAATTGTCATAGGGATATTAAAACCTTTAATGTTCAGTGACTTCATAAATCTTTGAATTATCTGAAATGCAAGCAAAGATAGATGTGGAAAGAATGTTTTCACAAAAGGAATGGCAATAAATTAGGACAATTTAAATTTCAAATAAAGTCTGTGAAGCAGCCATTATGCAGCTACTGGAACAGTTCAGTAATGTGGGAGAAAAAAGGGACACTAAACTATATGACATGCTCAATCCTAATTTATAGCTCCAGGTAGGGAATGGGGCTTTCCTCCTCGTGATGAAATTATGGATGGCTCTTGTTTTCTTCCTGGCTTTCGGCATTTTCTAAAACGTTTTTTGCTGTATTTCATAATCGAAAAGTTCTATTAAAAAATCACATGCCCTGACCTTCAGAGTTCCCAGCAGCACATCCCATGTGTCCCTGAACCCCGGGAGAGTAGGAGGCGAGACTGTCCTACTCACAGGACATGGTGACCTCGAGGCAGTGCCACTCATACCGTCGAAGCTCACTGAGTAGTGAATGAAATATTCCCGTTTCTGAATTTCTCTTCCTCTTCGCAGGTGATGTGCTCTATGAACTCCTTCAGCATATTCTGAAGCAGAGGAAACCTCGGATTCTTTTTTCACCTTTCTTCCACCCCGGAAACTCGATCCACACCCAGCCAGAAGTCATACTGCACCAGAACCACGAAGAAGGTACCTGAGGAGGCTTGTCTTTCCTTGCCCGAGGCTTAGACAGATCCAAGAGGTCTCATGGTTAATTTGATAAGTTGTTCTTTTTTTTTTTTGCGTGGTTCATTTATTCATTCAACAAACCAATTATTGAATGCTTACTTTGTATAAGATCCTGGGGGAAAGGCCAAGATGATTGAGATACACTCCAGGCTCTGTGCACCTCACAGTCTTGGCGAAGAAAGTAGCAAGATATGCACATGTCAGAGTAGGCATCATAAAGAGGGGGCGGAAGGGGAGAGATGCCCCCGTACCAGCAGCAGGTCAGCTCCATGCATGAGGTGGCTCTGGGAGGGTTCTCTGGTGGTCCATCAGAATTCAGATAAGCAGGGATGATGTGGAGAACATTCCAAGCACAGAGACTGGCATAGGATGGAGTCAGCCCTTGGGACAGACACTGGTCAGATGACTTGGCTTGTACAGCTTATCTTCCCTCCCCCTTACCTCCCCACAACCTTTTGTTGTGAGGAATTTTAAGCACACCCCAAATAGAGAGAATAAACTAAATACAATCCTGTGAGCCATCAGCCTGTTTCAACAGTGGTCCACACTTGGCCGTGGTAGAGCTACTCCAAGGAAGTCAGGTTGGAAGTAGGATGTGGAGGATCTGGGTGGAGGACAGTAAGGGGGGATCATTGAAGGTGTGTGAGCAGAGGGTAATGAAAGCTGGAGGGTGAAAAAAGACCCAAACCCTGTGAACTCTGTGGGGGAATGGGGTGTTCTTCATGCATCAGAGATGGTGTCTTACCGTGTGCTCAGTGTAAGTGCTTTTCAGCTGTTCCAGGTGCTGCTCCCCTGTGAGTCACACCCATCATCAAAATCACTGGTAGAAAACAGAAGACCAGGCTTGCATTGTGACCCTGGACATAGTCCAAAGCAGGCATATGGGGCCCTGGCCGGTGTCACTCAGGTGGTTGAATATCAACCCATACACTGAAAGGTTGCTGGTTCCATTCCTGGCCAGGGCACGTGCTCAGTCCCTGGTAGGGGGCATACAGGTCACAGCCAATTGATGCTACACTCTCACATCAGTGTTTTTCTCTCTTTCCCTCTCCCTCTCTCTCTAAAAAGCAATGTTTTAAATCTTAAAAAAAAAAAAAAAAGCAGGCCTATAAGCAAGGAAATAGGTATAAAAATATCTTACTTTGTGCATCATTCCATTGTACCGTGATGCTCAGTGCCTCTGTGGGTCCTTTCTGCCCAGATGGGTTAGACAACAGATGTGGGGACACAAAGCAATACTTTTCACCTGGGACATTTTCTTAGGAGCAGATTACTAGGGGACTAAAACCCTGATCCCTTAGGTCATTTCCTTGTATTGCTAGATCACCCCCAGGAGCAGCGCTAATATTTTTGTCCTGTTATTGGCAAATTAAAAACATGGGGAGTTGTTTTCTTCATTAGCACTTCACAGAAGAGGGCCTGACTCCAGGCATCTCCACACCTCTTTCTTGTGCCAAGTGTTTCCCAGCAGGCCCCTGGCTTTGCGATGTCCTCTCATCCTTCCTTCCTCTAGTTTTACCCTTGCTAAATTTAGCAGCTGGCCCCACCTCCAGTTGGGTTTCTTCGTTCCTCTGCTCTTCCTGCATGTACATTTCCGCCTGCATGGTAACCAGGAGGTGGGTTCACTGAAGCTTGACAGTAAGGCGAGAATTATATTATCTTGCCTGCCTCTTCAGATACAAAGGGCATGTGATGAGTGTTCTGTGCCCCCTCCCCACCCCCTTTTTCTCATTACTTAAAAAAAAAAAAATCCCATTTGGAATTTCTCTTCCTTTTTTTTAGTCCCAAATGTGATTGGAGACTGATGGTCTGACCTCATCACAAATCCTTCCTCCTCTCCCCATGGCCTGATTTGACTCATAAGTAGGTGTGCTTGTCATTGTTCTCGTTTGCAGGAGCTAATCAATAGAGAAAGCTGGCTTACTCTCAGAGCCACTCTCAAACCCAGTAAATACAGATGTGCCCCACCTACGCTTTAACGAGCTGTGCTCTCAAGTGTGGTGGTGGGAGGGATGAGCTCAGTAGGTAAAAGAAGGAAGCTAATGAGGCCAAGGTCAAGGGTCTCATCGCCCTGTGAACCAGTTAGCTCTGCTGCAGACCCTGCTCTGAAAAGTGCTGTGCTCTGAGACCACTCTTTAAAGCTATCGGCCAGGAAGCAAAAGCTGAGAGTACCTGCCCTCTCCTTCGACTGGGGAGACGCAAGGCATGCTCAAATGGACAGGTGGACACACAAGAAGGGAAGCTTAGGTCTTTGTCAGGTGTTAGCAACTGAGAAGAGCTGTACAAGACCCAGAGACAATATGAAGAGAGCTGCTGCCCCCAGACTTCCAGATCTACAGGTGTCCTTGGTGACAAAGGAGAAGGAACCGACTAGAGTTTCCTGCCCCCACCCGCCTCCCACCCCTTTTCCTCTCTCCTCCGCCAGCAAGAAGAAATATCCAGCTCAACAGGAACTATCTCTGGAATCAATACTGTGATATTTACTTGTGACTAGTAGCACATTAATATGGGCATATGTTAACATACAGAGAGATCTGGCCTTGAGAACAAGTAGTTCTATAAAGTGAAATGAAGCATAGCAAATATTGTGTCCCCCAGTGCTTTCTCTTACCTCATTGGGGTACAGTGCCATGTGAAAATGGGTAGCTCCTGACTTGGTGCAGAGAGATGTGACAGAATGGAAGGGGAACTGGCGTTTCAGACCGGGCTGGGCTCAGCCCCTGGATAGGCTGGCATGGCAGGCGGGAGTGCAGAGTGATGGGCAAGCACAAAGCTTCATTCAGCCTCCCTGTGCTTCACCTCATCCTGCCACCACCTTACCCAGTTCGCACATTCATGTCATACTGGGAATTTATCTCGCAACACAAAGGTGTCTTGCTTAATCCAGCAGCAGTTCCCTGCAAATATCCCATCTGAGTACATTGCATTGAAATCCCTCCCCCACTTACCAGCAGCCATAGGGCAGTCCCTAAGCTAGAAAGCTAGCGTTAGCTCGGAGGCCCCCTCTGGGCTCTGAAAGGAGAAGAAGGTGATCTTACTAATTCAACATCCACCCACCCACCCCCTTTTTTTTTTGTAAACCCTTGTCTTCTCCGTGTCTGTTCTAAAATTATCCTGTGTTGGGCAAAGCAGTCCTCAGATCACCACCTAAGTCTAGGAGAACCTGCATCCCACTCTTTTTCCTCATTTGCTTATGGGAAGAGAGTGAAGCATTACACTGAGTGGCCAGATTATTATGACCACCTGATGTTTGTAAGCAAATTAGCCATACACTGCATCATATGGGATATGGGAGCTGAAGGCGTCTTCAAACACGTTGGCTGTCTGCAGTTACCAAGATAAAACGTCTCCAATTCGCACAGGAACACAAGGATTGGACAGTCAAGCATTGGAAAAAAGTCATGTGGTCTGATGAATCACGTTTCCAGTTGCATCATGCAGATGGCAGAGTTAGAATTTCGCTGAAACAGCATGAAAGCATGCATCCCACATGCATGACTACAACCCTTCAAGCTGGTGGGGGCAGTGTTATGGTTTGGGACATGTTTTCCTGGCATGATTTGGGCTCTTTAATTCATGTGGAACAATAGCTACATAGTACCTAAATATTGTTGCTGATCACGTTCATCCTATCATGTTGATGGTGTATCCCAATGGAGATGGCTTCTTCCAACAAGACAATGCACCATGCTACCATGCTCGTATTGTGCAGAAGAGGTCTCAAGAACATAAGGGAGATTTTACCTTCCTTAGGTGGCCCCCACAATCACCAGATCTCAATCCAATTGAGCATTTGTGGGACGAAGTTAAAAGAGCCATCAGGCAGCTGGTTCCACAACCATCAAATCTCACAGAACTGGACAGCGCTATTCATCAGGCATGGTGTCAGATTCCTCGCATCAGCTTTCAACATCTCGTGGAGTCAATGCCAAGAAGAATCACTGCAGTATTAAAGGCAAAAGGTGGCCCAACAAAGTACTGATGGGCCACTCAGTGTATATCACTAGGTAACCTTAGAAATTTTCATCCCTACCGAGACATTCATGACAACGAAACGGGATTCTAACAAGTAAGTGAGGGCAATAGGCATAAGCCAGAATTCTTTTGACAAACTGGGACACATGGCCAGCTGAGAGAAAACTTTCTGAAGAATGATGTGAGAAGTCAGGAAACCAGGTTCTAACCCATTACTCTTCCAGAGCAGGGTCGCCTAAGACCACCTTAAAACCCAGATATTTACATTACAATTCATAACAGTAGCAAATTTACAGTTATGAAGTAGCAACAAAATAATTTTATGGTTGGGGGTCACCACAACATGAGGAGCTGTCTTAAAGGGTCCCGGCATTAGAAAGGTTGAGAACCACTGTTCCAGAGCAATCATAAGGGCTAAGTTTCTCATTTCTCTGGCCCTCAGTTGTAAGATAGGAGATTAGACTAAGTGGTCTCAGATCTTTGAGCTCTCAACTCCTTGAATTCTATCCATGGTGTGAGCCTCCCTGCATGATATGAAGATGAATAAGATGCATTCCCTACCTTCAGAGTAAAGGGCAACTAAAATCTAGAAAATCCCAACAGTGTCCTGCCTGGTGTTGCTCAGAAATATCTAACTATCTCTTCCAGATTCCTTTTATTTTATTGTTGGGACCCATTTAATCTGCATAATATGAATTAGATTGTTACATAGGAAGAAGACAAAATAAGCAATGATACTACTTCTTTTACCAAAACCAGGAGGCAAAACATCTTTAGAAATTTCAAACCAGCAAATGACGTTGGCCTGGACATGCACAAGTCTCTAGGGAGAAGGAATGAGATCTATGTTTCTTCTTTCAATTCTCACCTGAGGATGTTTTCATTGATTCTAGAGAGAAAGGAAGGGGGTGGGAAGGGTATGGAGAGAGAGAGAGAGAAAGAGAAAGACCTCAATTGGCTGCCTCCTGTACACATGCTGACTGGGGATTGAACCCACAACCTAGGTATGTGCCCTGACCAGGAATCGAACCTGCAACCTTCTTTGGTGTATGGATGATGCTCCAATTAGTTGAGCCACTGGCCGGGGAAATGTCTATGTTTCTTAAATGTTTTTCTTCCACCACCTCTTTGGGGGACCCCCCTGTAATTTCAGCTCTTCCATTTCACCCTCTCCTATGCCCTATCTTAGAGACTGGGAGGTGATTCTTAGTCACTTTCATTTGAAAATATTTGCACATGCAGGGCTGTGATTGTTTCTGCAACAGTGCAGGCGGTGTTAAGGTGACAGTTCTGCTCAGGGGCAGCTTTTTGC
Organism: Lasiurus borealis; assembly: GCA_004026805.1. Classification (NCBI taxonomy): domain Eukaryota; kingdom Metazoa; phylum Chordata; class Mammalia; order Chiroptera; family Vespertilionidae; genus Lasiurus; species Lasiurus borealis. Next base: position 29,188 of record PVJN01016194.1, on the reverse strand, counting down.
CACCAGGTGGACATGGAAAGTGGAAGTGAAGATGAGAAAAATCAAGTGTCAAAATTCTCCTTTAAACCACACAGGGTAAGAGAGTGGAGAGAAATCATGTCTTTGACAGGGGTCAGAGTGGGTAGCCTACATTCTGGATGGCCCACAGAAGTTTTATTTATAGGGTTGCTTTATTAATGGAAACATTACCACTCCCCCTCTGCCAGCCACCTGATCCAAGTGCCCAAAGACTGTTTTGGAGAAAGGAAATCTTAAACAACTATAATGAAATAATTAAAGAAGATGAGGTAGATGAATCTGCTTTAGAATAATAAAATAAAAGCTAACATTTATTGGGTCCTTTATTTGCATATCAGACCCTGTCCTAAGCTCTTACATGTTTAAATCATTTAATCTTCACACCCAGCCTTTCAAGAAGGTAGTATTATTCCCATTTTACAGATGAGGAAATCGGGGCTAGAGCGGTAAAGTGACATCCCCCAGATCACACAGCTGCAAAGAAGCAAAGCTAAGACTTAACCCAGTTCCAATACCTGCACTCATCCACAGCATGACTGAGCCACAAAAATAATGTTCTCATTTTTATTGTTGTTGTTGTTGTTGTTGTTGTTGTTGTTGTTATTATTCTCGTCATCATCATCATCATCATTTTGCAAGCACTCTAAACTTGGAACAAATGAATGGATGTGTAGAGATTAAGATGCCAGGTCAGGTCCCCTGACTAGGTACATTATGGCAAGTCCCAGCACTTTTCTGCTTCACACTTACTTGAAACTGCCAAATCTAAGTAAAAACAAAAAGTCAAAGATAACTTTTGAGACACCAATGTATATCCTCAATTCATGACATGAAAAACTCAGACTAACCTGGATGAACTAACCCATAGAGAGCATTGGCTGCCTCAGGATGAATGGACTTAGCCCAGGGAACATCCCCAGCCTCTGAGAAATGTGGGCTCTGAGTCAGGCACTGGCTTCTGAGAGCTGGAGAGCTGCCGTACGTAGGCCTAGGGAGCTAGCCCCTCAGGACAGCTGCCGAGTGGGCAGCAGGGCGCAGGAGGCTTTTAGCTGCTCGGGCCACATTCTATTACTGGTTGTTGCAAAAAGCATCCCCATGTCTCTAGTCTTCTGGGATCGTGTTGATGACTGAAGTGTCAAGGATGCTGTTGGCTGGGGTCTGGCGACTTTGTAATCCGTGTTAACTGTGTAATGAGTGGTGGAGCCCGAGAGCATAACCGTGTGTCTGCACTCTGGATCCTGACCAACTGTTCAGATCCCAGCTCCCAGTTTACCAGCTGGGAGACTTCAGGCAAGTTACTCAACTTCCTGGTGTCTTAGTTACCATCTGTGAAATAAGGAAAATACACGTATCAAATATGATTGATATAAGAAAGGATTGAGTTAATATGAAAATGCCCTTAGAACAGCATCTTTCACATAGCAGGCATTCAATAAATGCTACTCGTTACCATAATTTGATATTTTTGCCACTATTTGATTGTTGTTGTTTTTTTACTTAAAATTGACGTTGTGGTAAAATATACACAACGTTTACCATCTTAACCAAGTTTAAGTGTTCAGTAGTGTTAAGCATATTCACATTGTTGTGCAGGGGTTGGCTGTTTGATGTCTTACATTCAGTTCCAATGTCCTTAACCAATCCCATTATTGCCGCTACTTGCTCTTTGTGTAAACACCGCATTTGTGCCTTCCGGACATAAGAAGGGCCTTTTCCCTACCCAGGCCATTATCCTAGAATTCCTTCATTGATTAACCGGGCACTGTACCTAATATTATTTCTAGGGTAAAATGCATTTGAGGTCCCAACCTTAATTGCTTTCAGGACCCAGCCCACTCTGAGAATGAGTTCTGCGTGTACTCGGTGACATCACAGTCCCTGGCATATGGTAGGTCCGTGACCCTTCAGGGCTGTTTATCTCCCGAGTCTCTTCTCAGATGTAAGAGCTATAAGATGAACCTTTTTGTGCTCCTTGCAATTCTGGGATTCTGGGATCTGACACGAGGTCATGAGGTCCCTCCAGAGGAAGAACAGGCCCAGATCTTGACTTCCTGTCGTTCCCCGGGGAACCAGCTAACAGCATCTTTTCCCCTTACGAGGCCGAATTCCGCTCTTGCCTAACTCCTTTTCCCTGCTTTGCTTCTTACATTTCAGAGTCTAAGGCAGCATGACCTTTTACTCTCTGACCTTTGTCCCCCGATGCAGCATTTGGTTGTGATGGGGAAGTGTGGAGCCCCTGGGTGGAGCAGAGAGCCTCTTGCCACTGGTCTAGACTCAGCCTGCTTCAGGGAGGACCCACTCCATTCCCTGCCTCCTCTGGCATCCTGCAATGGTAGAGGCTGCTCTTAGCCCAAGGGCTGGCTGGCTCTCTTCAGCCCCAAGTTTTAGGGACAGGTGGTCCCTCAGAGGCATGAGTAACTCTCACAAGGTGGCCTGGAAGTCTTTAAGAGACTTCCTCTTAGCACTAGGGAAATGTCATCTGATTTTTTTGAGATAAGGGCACTGGGAGCCTCGTGGGTTCACTTCCTGAGAAGGAGGGCCTCGTTTGATGTTATCTTGTTCTTTCCTCTTTCCAGCCCTCCTCCGCCTTATCTTTGTGCCACCCTGACCCCATCCCTGTAAATGATTTACAAGGTGTACACCACAGGTCTAATAGACTCATTTGAAATCTGATCCCTTGATTTCTTCATTTGCATCTTTTGTGGTGCTTTATTGAGACTGAAGGAGACGCCTTCCTCTACCAAGCATGTCAAACTCACAGTTAGCGGCCTGCCAGCCGCGAGTTTGACATGCTTGCAGTCTATACCACCTGCCTGCAAAGGGCAAAAATAAGCATGCAGCCCAGAGCACCTCCACGGCTCACAGACCTGCTTCTGCCCTCTGTACTGAGCCCCTGGCAGAGGTAGCCTGGTCCAAGGCCTTCCACCCACAATCATGAAGTTGAAACCTCAGAGTCCTGCAAGTTACCTATGTTGCTTCTTTCAGTTCCTTTCACCAAATGCTTATAATATTCAAGGATCTTACTTATTGTGTATGACCTCAAACATCTGTGAATCATGCCCTGCAGACTTGGGCAGTTTTACTCTCGGGCATTCAGTAGCATTGGCGCAACTTGTTGGGATGAATAGACTGAAATGGGCAGGCAGAGGGTCAGTGGAAAGCGTCAGCTGAAACTCTTGGGAAAGGAGCAGGGGATGAGGGATGTATTAGTTTTCTAGGCTACAATAACAAAGAACCACAGAGAGTTGATTTAAACAACATGAATTTATTATCTCACAGTTCTGGAGGCTGGAAATCCAAGATCAAGGAGGTGTGGGCAGAATTGGACCGTGAGGGAGGATCTGTCATGCGCCCCTCTTCTAGCTTCTGGTGGTTTGCTGGCAATCCTTGGCTTCTTCTTCACATGCCATATTCCCTGTGTACATCCACTCTACTCAGCACCTGTAGTCCATTGATGTGTGTGTATTTTTATGTGTCTTTTAAATTATTATATTCTTGAGAGCAAGGACCACATTTTCTTACTCTGTGTATATTCTGCAGCCAAGACACTACTTGAAATATAGTTGACATCACAAGGTTCTGGAATTCAACTCATATTTTGTAATCACTGTGGGGCAACATCATGCAGTGTGTGTATGTCCGTGTGTCCAAATTGCCCTTTTCATAAGGACACCAGTCATATCGGATTAGGGCCCCACCCTATGACCTTACTTTAACTAATTACATTTAATATGACCCCATTTCCAGCGAAGTCACACTCTGAGGTACTGGTAATTCAGAATATGAATTTTCTTTGAGTGGGGAAAGCACAGTTCAACACATAACAGGTGTTACAGCACTTAAGTTTGTACACGAAAATCTGTTTGGAGTTCTACTTCAAGACCTAGACCCTTTAACCTCCATATAGCTCTTTATGGTTCCCATGAATCTTTTACAAAATTGTGCTGGGAAATGGTCCCTTCTGAAGGAATGTGGAACGGGAGACTGAGGCTGATGAGAGAGGCCGACCTGCCGGGCCTGTTGATTTGCATCTCCCTAACTTCTTATCGTCCGTGGCCTCGGGGAAAGCATGCTGGTGGACATGTGATCCCGTGTGTCAGGTATAACCTTGATCTTAGCCTTTATTCTACTCTGGCGATTTTCCAGTCAAAACCCATAACTTTAACCAAAGGCAATTTGTTTTATTCTGTTTTTTTTAGGTTTACTAGTATTCATTATTTGTAACATGATTAAATGGGGTCAACTTTTAGTGAATTTTAAATACAGAAACTTTTCTAATAGGTAAAAAGAAAGAGGAAAGCCCTAGGGGTTGGATCATCGGCTCTTAGACTAAAGGGTCACGGGTTCAATTGCAATCAAGGGCACCTTCCTTGGTTATAGGCTCAATCCCCAACCCTGGTCAAGGCACATGGGGGCGGCAACCAATTGACCCAACATTGATGTTTCTCTCTTTTATTCTCCTCCTCCCTTCCATTCTCTCTGAAAATCAATGGAAAAAATATCCTCAGATGAGGTTTAACAAGCAAACCCTACCCCTCTCCAAAAAAAAAAGAGGAGAAAAGAAATCAGACCTTTTTTTTTTTTTTGTAATCATCACATTTATTTATATGATGATTTTGTAATCATCGTATTTTGGGCTGTTTGGTAGTGAGAAGGGATTATATAAAAGAGACCTACTGGTACAAAGAGAAAGGTTTGGGATCAGAATGGGTTCTCTACCAGTCCTTGGTCTTTTCTCCCCTCCTTCCCTCTTCCTCCCACGCCCACACTAATTACGTGTGGCTTTCCCTCCCTCTTCCTTATGCATTTCCCTCCCATATCAAGACCTTCAGATGGAGGGCAATGTGGATAATTTCCCAGTTTTCCAGATGGGCAATTCACCAAGAACAAACACAGACATCAAGGCCAGACCAAAAAAAAAAATCTTCTTGTTTTAGACAGAAGACTCCTACATCTGGGGGATTTAATGCACCCACTGTCCGCTCGGTGCATTTCCTGTGTCCGGAGCTTCTCTGCCTGCCGGCTCTGGTCTCCTAAGTTTCCATACCCTGCTGCCAACTTATAATAACAGAGGCCGCAGGCAGCAGGGCAGGCGCGTCATCGCCCTCTCCGCCCGTGGGCGCGTGCTTTGCAAACTGAAACAAAAGCTTGGAAGAACTCATTGCAGGCCTTTTTCAGCCTTGACAGTGGTTGTGCCCAGACCACCAGTTGCCCGGAGTTAAAACCCTCGGATCCAGTTCTCTACCATTAATGTTATCAACTTCATCAAGTACTTCCTCTTGGAGTGGTGTGTGCGGGGAGAGACATAAATCATGCTCCACCAAGTCCTGTTCCTGCCAGATCCTGAGTCAAAAGTAAAATTTGAGTTGATTATCCAGAGCACTATCTCCCTCCTTTATTGTTCCCAACGACGTGGGCAGGAACAGAGAGTGAAATCTCTCCAGGACATTACATCAGTTCCTCTTTTACCCTTGGCATGAACGCTCTTCCTCTCATAGTGCTCCCAGACTTCCTAAGGCTTGCCCTGAGTGCACACCCATACGCTGAGCCTTGAAGCCCAGGACATCAAAGGAAGCTTGTAGGTAACCAGACCACTGGCCAATGCCTGTGTCATTTTGCAATTTGTAAGACGGGAAATGGATTCAGGAAATAGGATTTTTCAACACATGGCCTTCATCATCCTTAAGTAAGGTTTTTTTTAAAACCTTAATAAGCTTTTAAGGAAAGGCAGACATTCTGTAAATGGCATTTAGAAGAAAAGATATGAAACTTCAGAATGCAACTCTCTTAAATTCTTGCTTACGATGGCCATATTCTGTGACAAATGACAAGTGTTCATGGCTAGCAGAATCGCGATCCATATTAGCTATGAAAAGAATCATCCTCCAAAGATTATAGGTCACTTATATCTTACTAATAATCTCAGCTATTAAAGTTAATACCATGGGTCCAGCCAGTACCTTGTAAGCATTTATTTGCATTTGGGTTCAAGTGACGAAGTTAGTACTTGTCATCTCAACCTGTATCATTACAAAATCCATTAAGCACTTAAAAAAAAAAACCACACACACACACCTTTTTATAGTGGCAAATATCAAACGGATACAAAAGTAGGGACAATTATACTGTATAATGAACAACCATGTACCTATCACCAGCTTTAAGGATCAATTGTGGCCATTCTTATTTCCTCCATGCCCCAGCTCCACTGATTCACCTTCCAGATTGTTGTAAAGGTATATAATTTATCCCAGGTATATAATTTCATCTGTAAATATAAATTAATATTATATTAATTTATAATATAATATTATATTAATAAATTATCCCAGGTATATAATTTCATCTGTAAATATATCAGCACAGGTCTGAAATGATAAGGACCTGTTATAATATCATACAGTTATTACATCACCTGAAAACTAATAGATCTTCAGTATCACCAAATATCCTGGTAATATCCATATTTCCCCAGCTATCTCATCAATGTCTCTAAGTTCGAATCAGAATCCAAGCAAGTGTGTAGACACTCTGAATTATGTAATACTCGTGCCCAGGACATGGATTCATGCACATTGAAAGGAAATTAATTAGAAGGTGGCAAGTTGGGTGGGACTGGGTGAGATGGGTCCGACACAACCTGGAGCCAATCTCCTGTGGTCCCTCCCTGGGGCAATGCCAGGGCTCAAAGGGCGTCTACAGATTGAGCAGGGTCTTCTGGCAGGTGGGGTTCCTCGGCCTGGCCTGCACTCTCTTACATCCCCTGAGAGGTCCCTATGGCAAGAGGGCAGTTCTCAGGTGATGCACCCCAGAATTGGGCTCCCTCCTCTCTGGTTCCGGGTGCATCACTCAAGAACTGCAGCTGCCAAGTCACTGCAGCTCCGCAGCTCCTGTGTTGAGCATCTGCCCCCTGGTGGTCAATGCACGTCATAGCTACTGATTGGAAGGTCTGCCCCTTGGCGGTCATTGTACATCATAGCTACCAGTCAGGTGGTTAAGCGGTCAGATGGTCATGTAGGCTTTTACTAGTATATATATAGATTCCTCCAAAAGATGTTGATTTTTATTCTAACGGGCAATTAAGTGACTAGCCAGTCACTTTGAATTTGTTGAGTCTTGATCTTACATTTAGTTAGGACAGATCTGCTTCAGTTTGGCTTTTAGCCATCGGGTAAATCCCTTTGTCCTACAGCACTATCCTTACTCATAAGGTGTGGCCCTACACAGCCTGAGATGCTTACAGAGCTTTATAATGGGACTTAACATCCAAATTCTGTCTTCAATACAGGGGCCAGTAGCTGAGATTTCTGCTCCTATCTTTCACTCATCCAGCTGTTGCTTTTCACTGAGCTCCTTAGAGAGTTTCCCCAGCACATGTGCTATTCAGAGCACATGTTAAATATTTGAGGAAACTCTATGTGCCAATTTAGTGATATTCCCTCTGAGGCTCTCTTTATGAGACTTGCTCTCTCAATTTTTTGCCATTCTGGCAGCCATGCCCGAATCCATGACACCTCAAGCAACTTTCGAGTCCCGCATTACATGGGCAATCCTCAGGGCAAAAGCTCTGCAAATTAGTATCTCACTCTGTGCACTTCCCTTCTTTCAAGAGTGAAATTCCCTTCCGTTTTTTTTCCATTACCTTCAGATAACTTTTAGAAATGTATTCTATCCAGATTCTATTATTTCCACGTGTAGGAAGATTAGTTCAATATAAGCCACTCTGCCATTATTGATACTAGAAAGTCCTTCTTCATTAGAAAAATGGTAGCATACCGTACATACTTTATCTCGCTTTGCTAATCTAACCATGGAGCCTAGAGACCAGCGCTTAGCAGACTATTGAGATCTCCTCATTCCATTTTATAGCCACATAGCCCTCCACTGTGGAGAGGTATACCTTATTAAACCAGCCGCCCGCTGGTAGCTATGCCAATGAGACAGTTCTGGGAATAGATGTGGCCAGAAAAACTTCATGAAGATGAGTGCGGGGCCCTCTAGAAGGCTCCGTTTTCATAGACAGATTTATCTCTTTCCTATTCTTAGCGGGGACTCAAAGCCAAATGTATGCTAGCTCCTCTCTCAACCCAGCCTACAGAACTACTTCTGTTGCCGAGCCGTGTATACTTCTGGGCTGTCCTGGCTCACATGTGACCAGCTTGGAAGTTCAAGTGGGATGGGGTGGAGGTATGTTACTCCTTTTTGACTGACCTCTGCCTGTCTTTAAGCACCCGTGGGTAGGGTCTGCGCACTCAGAAACAAAGTGATCCTGATTGTTCTTTTAAGTACAATCAGATTGTCATTCTGTACATGCTTAGACCAGGTTAGGTATTACTTTCCCCCCTCCCCCGGTTTGTATATAGAAAAGTGGTAGATATTGCAATTGATTCATGGGTTCTAGAATGTGATTGGAGTCTGGTTCTCATCCCCTTAACTGGCTCTGTGACCTTGGATAAATAGCTTACCTCCTTGATGCCTCCCTTTTTTCACCTGTGAAGTAGGATTCAGATAGTATCTGCTATTTAGGAGTGTTGTAAATTTTAATTTAATTACTATATCCTAGCTTCCCCTGCAGAACTAAGATATAGTAATTGCTTTATTATTATTATTATTATTATTATTATTATTATTATTATTAAATACCTATAACTCCTGGAGATAGAGAAAATGGAAATTTGCCTGTGAAAATATAAGTCCGTAAAAGCAACTGGAGAGAAACCCTTAAGGATCCTGAAAGCCACATGCAGAGTCAAAGGTAAAGAATGAAAGTTTGGTTTCCTTGTGTTTATAAGCCACTAGCAGGTGATTCATGGAATGTTTGTAGACATTCTTAGCTGTCTAGTGTCAGGAAAAGAATGCTAAGTATGTGCACTTGAAGTTTCTCTAAGCGGGGAAAACAGCCCTGCATCCTGGGCAGAAAGCGGCTGCCCTGCACCCCTGCCCCGTTCACCGGAGAGCTGCAGTGAGGTCCCTCCCCTGGCAGCTCCCGGGGGCTCTGATGGTCTCTCCCTCTGCTCCACAGATAACTGTGTCCAGAGGACCCCGAGGCCTTCCGTGGAGAATGTGCACCACAACCCTCCCACCATTGAACTGTTGCACCGCTCTCGGTCACCCATCACCACAAACCACCGGCCGTCTCCGGACCCGGAGCAGCGGCCCCTCCGCTCCCCCCTGGACAACATGATCCGCCGCCTCTCCCCAGCCGAGAGGGCCCAGGGACCAAGGCTCCACCAGGAAAACAACCACCAGGAGTCCTACCCCCTGTCGGTGTCTCCCCTAGAGAATAATCACTGCCCGCCGTCCTCCGAGCCCCACCAGAAGCCGTCCAGCCCCCGGCAGGAGAGCACCCGCGTGATCCAGCTGATGCCCAGCCCCATCATGCACCCTTTGATCTTGAACCCCCGGCACTCCGTGGATTTCAAACAGTCCAGGCTCTCCGAGGACGGGCTGCACAGGGAAGGGAAACCCATCAACCTGTCGCATCGGGAAGACCTGTACATGAACCACATCATGGTCTCCGTCTCCCCGCCCGAGGAACACGCCATGCCCATTGGGAAGATAGCAGGTAAGTGGGGGTGCTCCCCTCTGTCGCCACGTCAGCCTCAGCAGGCCTAACAGAGCCCTACTCTCTCCTGAGAACTTTGCAACCAGCTTCACGCCATCCCCAACGAGGTGCCCTCCCAGGCTCTGAGGGACTTCTGCCTGGAAGAGGCCAGTCCCTAATGGGCTAGTTAATGAGCTGCTGGGACGAAGCGGTTAATGAGCCTCAGAAATGTTAAGGAACAAATGTCTTACATCCCGCTTATAAGGAGAGTCCCATCAGAGTCCTGGCTAAGCGAAAACACTTAAAATAAAAGGTTTATGAGCATGTTAATGGCCCTGTCCTGAAGTTTCCAGCCGCTAATTAATAACCAGACACAGCATAAAGAACCTTTGTCTCAGGCGCAGGCCTGTCATTCTACCCTGTGGGCAGTCGCTCACAGGGAGGGGGCAGCAGGGTGGTGGTGGAGGCAGGTGTTGTTGGGCCATTGGGATGGAGGAAACCACTCTTGAATTCTTTTATGATGACAAGCCCAGATTTGGTTCCTAAGACAAACCAGTAGACATCTACACATTGCGTTTTTGCTCGTCTTCCCGTAATTTACGTGAAGTCAGTCCAGAAGCTTAATCCTCCAACCACTCGGCAAGATTAGCTCTTTGCCGAGAGCATCGCTCTTTCTGGAGACATTTTTTTGAGCACTGACTATGTGCAGATAAACACATTAGGAAGCAAGGGACACAGCTGATATGACACAATTATATCTTCAAGGAATTTAAAATGTACTAGCAGAGACAGATGGGAAAACCACTAAGATATAAAGGCAAATAAAGTAAGTCCTGTGTCCCATTTATTCAGTGCACAAGCATTTATTCACTTACTTATTACTCACTGTGTGCTGGGATAATTAAGGTCTATAGAAGCAAAGCAGAGAGAAGGCACATTTTGATGGTAGGAATTGTGGAAGGCTTAGCAGGGAAGTAGCTCGATGCTGAAGTTGATTTGTGTTTATTGGTGGGAGGAAGGCATGGAAGAAGGAGGGAAGGGGTCCAGCCTGTTCAGAGAAAGGTGAGAAATGCCTCCTCTTCTTCCTCTTCCTCCTCATCCTCCTCCTCATCTTCCTCCTTATCCTCCTCCATGAGCTGATGCCCCAGGATAAAGTGCCAGCTGCACTCCAGGGTGGAGCAGTGCTCCTGACACCTCAACAGCCTGGGGTCCTATGGGCTCCTTACTTTAATCCTCCCCACCCCCCACCTCCACTCAGTGTCAAATTGGGAACAAGAATTTAACTTGTTCCCAACTCACCTCCACTCAGTTGTTTCCAAATTTTTCTCTGGCCCCAGATGCACCTCCAATGTTGTCTCAATTTTATTGTTATAAATAACTTACATCAGGAATGTTGAATCAAGAAAATAAGACGTGCTTTAAAAACTATGAAAAATGAAATGATCTATGTCTGGGATTTGATTCAAAATCATCCCGCAGAGTCGGGCATGAGGAATGGATGGACTCTGCCTAAAATAAGATCAGCCCTGAGCCAATCAATGGCTATGTGGCCAGGTGATGGATGCTGGCGGCGGGTAGGATTACTGTTCTCTCCACCTGTATGTATATATAAGTATTACTTCAATCATAAAAAGAAACAAGAACTGAAAAGAAGAGCAGGGTGAAAAGAAGCAGAGCTTAGACAAAACCTGAGCGTCTCCCAGTTGGAGAAAGAGGATGGGTCAGCACAGTACCAGGAGTAATATACATGACCCGTCTCGTGCTGTTCAGCAAGACCCTTCTTGTGTTGTTTCTCGCATGGTCTGCATGGTAGCATTGGACGTTTTGCAGATACTTCCTCGTTTATAATTCTCTCGAGGTAGCTTATTACTGCTGTATTTGTTTTATATGGGTCATTTGGGAAGGGGAAACCACAGAGGAAACTGAACCCCAAAGAAGCAGGGGCTGGGTGGCTGCAGGACACTGTCCGTAGTGCTGCCCGCTCGGTCGGGACTGTCTTCCTCTGAAACGCTGTCTTCACCGCAGACTTCTTAGGAATCTAAGAAAAGTCTGTACCTAAACCAAGTTAAGGTTTTTAGACTTATGGAGTTATTTTTCCCTTGGTTAGTAGTTTGTAAATGTTAAAATATTAGTCCCTTAAAAATGGTGCTACTTTTTAAATTCTTGTTTCTAAACTTCAGAATTATTGGCCAATGGATGTAGTCTCATCAGGACGAGAATATTGTACCATGGAATACTGCCTATGGATGCCCCCTCTCCCTTAACAGCATACACAAAAGGAGAATCTATGCCTTTTTTTGGTGACTCTAGGACAGTGGTTATCAACCTTCCTAAGGCCTCGACCCTTACATACAGTTCCTCATGTGGTGGTGACCCCCAACCATGAAATTTTGCTACTGTTATGCATCGTGATGTAAATATCTGCATTTTCTGATGGCCTTAGTTGACTCCTGTGAAAGGGTCGTTCGACCCCCGAAAGGGTCGTTCGACCCCCAAAGGGGTCGCGACCCACAGGTTGAGAACCGCTGCTCTAGGAACTCACAATATTCACGTCAAATAATCTAGGGCCCCAGACCCTTTGGAGGAATGCAAGAACTCATGCAGTATGATAGAGTCCCCTAAAATTGTTTATTATGAATGCTCTCATGGTATGGTCAGCAGCTTAAACACCTCCTGATGTATGTATCAACTAATAGCACTAAATTCAGGAGTAGTTCACTTAAGTAAATGGCACTGTTTTTCTCAATGAATGAGGGGATTGGAAAATCTGCAAGGTAACTCCAACTCCAAAAGTCTATGATCTCATGCTTAATCTTGATTCTGTAACAATCGTCACAATTCTTGGCCCCTTTGAGTCATTTGGGAGGTCCCTGCCTCTCCACCCCAGTTTGGATTACTCTGATCCTTGTAAAATTGATTCTGTTTATTGAAGGTCAAATTTATTGTGTGGTTTCTATGTACAGTGTCAAGTTCTGTCATTACTAAACAGCTATAATAATCTCTCTGATCCCTATAAAGCAGCTGTTAGATGAGCAAACTAAGTCCCTTTAGTTTTTTGAATGAGCAGAGAGCAAAAGGACATGAAGGTGACATGAAGGTGCTATTGAATGTCACTCAGATGAATGCCATAGCTGCAGGGGATGGGTAGAAACAACTTATGGAAGTAGTAAAGTTGAATTCTTATCCACTCAGATATAATTTGCTCAGGTACCCTAGGATTTATGCATGTGGACACCTGCATTTAAGGCACTTTATTGCACTCATGGATGTTTAAAGAGGTGTAGACACGTTAGCTGTAAGTGCAATACTGTAATTGGTATCAGTAAAGAACTCCTATTAAATACTACAGGAGGTTGGAGCAGGTATATCAGGAAAGGCTTCATGGAGGGGGTGGCTTTTAGCTGGGCTTAGATGAATACTTCAAATGTGGACAAGTGGAGATTAGAGAAAAAGCGGTCATTCTAGATGATGAAAACTCCAAACAAGATAAGTGTGTGTGTGTGTGTGTGTGTGTGTGTGTGTGTGTGTACTTCAGGTAAAAATGTAAATATAAGAATCCAGATCCATTAAACATCCATTATACATACTTCATCAGTTTTTCATTTTTTCACTGTTTAATATTGAGATACACCATACAATTAAGAGATTACATGCAAAATTATGACAGTTTACCTAGGTATTTATCTTGTGGCAAGACTAAAATAATCAATAAAGGAAATGCAAGAGGTAGTTGACAATTGAAATACAAACCGCAAATTAGATCTACTTAAATATCACATTCAATTTATTTTTAAGGGTGTTGTTCATTGTCCAAAGGATAAGATGGACTGTTACTGAGTTTAACAAGTTGGAACGGCTGGTGTTTCTGGGAGAGAGTTCACACAGGCCAGAGTGAGACGCGGTCCTGGGTTCTATGTTTTACTGAACAGCTAGTGGTGTGTAACTCTGAGCAAGGTGCTTCTCTCTGTGCTTGTTTTCTGTGTGTTATCCTCAGGAAGGAATTGCTGGGTGGGGCAGGAGAGGAAGTCGGCATCTGCCAACCTTCTAACATGTCTCTGAGCCCATAGAAGTTTTACGGGTCTGTGTCTCGCCGACGCGTTTTGTGAGCAAAGAGTTTGCTGGCGGAGAGCTCCACGGTTGACAAGGTGCGGCTCTGGTGATGCCATGAGTCATGCTTTCAGTGTAAAGGCACATTCGCTCTTAGAACCCGATGGCTTCAAAGCGAGAGGGGTCCTTTACGGAGGAGGAAACGGAGATTCACACACATCAAGAGGCCAGCCTCGAGCTGCCATCCAGCATCCTTCCCCACACTCAAGTCTCCTTCTGACCTGGCCCTCCAGAGCAGGGGCTGGAAGCTCTGCCCCGAAGGCCAAACCAGCTGCCACCTGTTTCTGTAAATGGAGTGTGATGGGCTCACAGCCACGCCCAGTCACCTCATGCTATCTGTGGCTGCTTTGTGTGCTCTGCTCCAGCAGAGTTGGTGTGGCCAGCAAAGCCTAAACTACTTATCTTTGGCCTTTCACAGCAAGCCTTTGCTATCCCCAGCCTCGCTTCCTTGTCTGGCGTAAGGCAGAAGAAGAAAACACTGTCCCTCCTCAGAGCAATTACCTGCACTTTAGAGAATGAGGCGTGCCTAAGGCATGTGCGAGCAGCAATAACAATGAAGTAAGAAAGGAGGAAAGTTCTAGGCTGCAGGCTGTTTGCAGACCAGCCCGGGATGATTACAGTAACATCATCAACACAAATACAGTGAAATAAAAGAAATAATTTCGTCCTGGCCAGTGTGGATCGATGGTTAGAGTGTTGGCCTGTGCACGGAAGGGTCACAGGTTCAATTCCTGGTCAAAGGCAAGTACCTGGGTTGTGGGTTCACTCCTAGCCCCAGTGTGTGCATGCAGGGAGCAACCAATCAATGTGTCTCTGCTACATCAATGTTTCTTCCCCTTCACCCCTGCTCTCCCCTTCTCCCCCCCCCCCCCCACACACTTTCTCTCAATGGAAAACATATCCTCAGTGAGAATTAACAAAACAAACAAAAAAAAGAAAGTATTTCTTTGCATACTTGAATTGTATAGTTCAGTCATTTGTTCATTTATTCCAAAATTATTACGTATCTCTGTATCCACCTAGAAAACTGTTGTTCAAAGTTTTCCTCGTTGTTTAAAGTTTTCTAGGTAATGGACAGAGTGTCTCTAAACATTGCCTCTTTCCCCACCTAGGCAATACCCCTTTTACATTATGCCATCAACAAACTAAGCTACTGTTTTGTTTTTAACTGCAAACAGCCAAGTCTTAAAAGAAAATTTTAAAATCATTTTGGCTTTCTCTGAAAGTTCTTCGATTCCATTAAAACCTGGGTGGTCAGACTTCCTGTCGGCTTGTCTCTTCCTTGGCCTTAATCCAAAAATCTGCCAAGCAAGCAGGATTCATTGGCAGACCGCTCTAGAATCCACCCATAACCCCCATTTGCCACACAGAAGTGAGGACTTTGGAGATCTGTATAGATCTGTTGTTCAAAGCCCATGACCATCCAAATGGAGACTATGTCTTGTCTTGTGCTTTATCTCACAGCTTTTGTTTAAGTCTCTCTTTTGCTTTGCAAACATGAACTTCTTCATTATTGGTGAGGGTTTCATTGGTTGGTTGATCCTGCAACAAACAGGTAATACATAGAATCCCTTACCACCATCAAGCCATGCTCTCTCCCTCCCCAGCCCTCGTGTAACACACATCATTGCAATCTTTCAGATCCTTAAGGGGACTTTAAGAAGCAGGTTGATTATCTCTCAAGCTTACATTTTTAATAGGAACAAAATTCCAGTCGGTGAGGCGTCGAGTCTCCTATATTGCGTATTTGTCACCACGCTAGGACTGTACTTGCTTGATTTGGTTGTATTGACTGGGTGAGTTTCAGATGCACAGCAAGTCAGTCCTGGACTCCTCAGATCTTTTTTTTTTTTTTTTTAACTCCTCAAATCTTAAATCAGATGAAGGAGAATGAGCCTGAGACCCAGGGGAAGCCGTTGAGGCTCATCCTCGGGGGCTTCAAGGGAAAGTCCCTCCTCGCTCTGTCCTCTGGCTTCCTCCCCGGCAGTATTGGGTGCTGGCGAAATTGTTTCAAATGAGGCTCATGGACTTTTCTTTTATAAATGAGCCTCGGGAGCAGCCTTGAAGGGGAAAAGAGGGGCGGGCGTCATAAAAGCGAAGTGTCAAGGGATTAGTGTGGAAGCAGTGGCAGGCCTTTGCGGCGAGGTGTGAGGGTGCAGGTGTGTGTCTGCCTTGGCTCGCACGTGTAGCTGTGTTTGGAGGAAAGAAAGGATGGCCTGTGGTATGTCTGCATGAGCCAGAGGGGCTCAGAACTTTAGCAGCTGAAAGCACCCCGTCCCTCCACACACTCGCAGCCAGAGCGCCCTCAGCAGACCCCTGCAGCCCAGATCCCAAGGCTCCTGGCCCAGGTCCGGATCCGCAGCCAGTTTGGTGTGTGGACACAGTGTGGGCCTGTGGGACAGCGTGGATTCTGGAGTCAGGAGGCTCGAACCCTAGTCCTGGCCTTCCGAGCAAAGGTGCCTAATGGCCTAATGTCCCCGAGGGCTAGCTGCCTGTCCCACAATGAGAATGTGAATGCCCACCTCTGGCACTTCAGAGTTCTCAGGAGACAATAGGTAAGTGTCTAGCACAAGTAGGTTCATCACTTAAGTGTTCACTGCCGCCCACCAGAACTGGCACGGGGCACTGACCCGGCTGGGGCATTCGTTTTGTGATGCTGTCCTCCTTCCAGGTGCCCGGTTTCCTCATTTCCTTGGAGACTGCCTCCTGCACTCCCTCTCGCCTCCTCCGGGGCTTTGCCGATGTCCCTGTTTGGACGAGATGGATAAGTGCCTTTCACCTCAGCAGGACTATGGGGAGGGTTGCTGGCCCCTCACTCTCGGGCTGAGTCAGCGCTTAATTTTCACTGGGAAGCCCTGAGAAAGCAGAGCACCTGAAAGAGAAGGCGGCTTCGGAAGGACTTCTGAAAAGGATAAACAGTAACAGCACAGTGGCTGCGTGGAAAATAACAGAGGGCTGGGGGAGACTGGAAATTCCAGTTTGGTGGAGGGTACGCCTTTCCGTTAGACAGCGTCCCTACCTCCCTGCCGTGCCTGTGTGGGAATCCCCGGCAGTCCCACCCCTGAGCAGAGCAGGGGCTGGGCCGTGCTCACGTCCAGCTGTGGCTCCAGCTCAGCTGTGAGGCCTGAGCTGCAGGCACCAGCATTTTCTGCCTTGGGCAGCCAGAGGTGTGAAGCTCCCGTTTGGTCTGTAGCTGTGGTCCCTCTGCCCCATGAAGCCAGGAGGCCTGGCCCTCTCTTCGGTGCCTCAGCTCCTCCCTTCCCCAGCTTGCCACTTCTCTCATGTGGTTTCTGTTTTCCTAAGCACATCTCTGCGTATCCACACAGGGTTGCCTGCACTGGATTTATCAACTCTCTGTGCCTAGGTTATGGCTTAGCTAGAAGAGAGGAGGCAGGGGGCCCTGAGCTGCAGGTCGCCCCCTGCCTGTGGTAAGCTCCGTGTGTCTATAAGCAGCGTTTCTCAAGTTTGCCGCTCTTGATATGTGGGCCAAATAACCCTTTGATCTGGGGCTTACACTGTGCGTTATAAGATATTGAGTAGCAACCTGATCTGTACCTTCTAGATGCTAGTAGCATTCTTCACCCCAGTGAGACCACCACAGTGGGCTCAGAACATTGCCAAATATTTCTTAGGGAACTAGAGTTTACTTTTATAATGCAGAGTAGCAATTACTGTTTTGTTTTGTTGGTCCTCACCTGAGGGCATTTTTTTTGCATTGATTTTAGAGTGGAAGGGAGGCGGGAAGGGGTGAGAGGGAAACATTGATGTGAAACACATTGATTGGTTGCTACCCGCATACACCCCAACTGAACTTGCAACCCAGGTACATTCCCTTGACTAGATGCTCTAACCAGTGAACACACTGGCCCAGGCAACATTTTTTTAAATTTAATAAATCTTTATTGTTCAGATTATTACAATTGTTCCTCATTCCCCCTCCCTCACCTTAGCTCCCCTCCACCTGGTTCCCACCCCACTCTCTGCCCTTACCTCCCCCCATTGTCCTCATCCATAGGTGTACGATTTTTGTCCAGTCTCTTGCCACACACCCCTCACCCCTTTCTGCCTGAGAATTGTCAGTCCACTCTCTTTCTATGCCCCTGATTCTATTATATTCACCAGTTTATTCTGTTCATCAGATGTTTTTATTCACTTGATATTTAGATTCACTTGTTGATAGATATGTATTTGTTGTTCATAATTTTTATCTTTACCTTTTTCTTCTTCCTCTTCTTAAAGAGTACCTTTCAGCATTTCATATAATACTGGTTTGGTGTTGATGAACTCCTTTAGTTTTCTCTTATTTGTGAAGCTCTTTATCTGACCTTCAATTCTGAATGATAGCTTTGCTGGGTAGAGTAATCTTGGTTATAGGTTCTTGCTATTCATCACTTTGAATATTTCTTGCCACTCCCATCTGGCCTGCATGGTTTCTGTTGAGAAATCAGCTGACAATCGCATGGGTATTCCCTTGTAGGTAATTAACTGTTTTTCTCTTGGTGCTTTTAATATTCTCTTTGTCTTTTGCTCTTGGCATTTAAATTATGATGTGTCTTGGTGTGGTCCTCTTTGGATTTATCTTGTTTGGGGTTCTGTGCACTTCCTGGACTTATAAGTCTATTTCTTTCACCAGTTGGGAGAAGTTTTTAACCATTATTTCTTCAAATAGGCTTTTAGTATCTTGCTCTCTCTCTTCTTCTGGTACCCCCATAAGAAGACACTTGAAGTTGTCCCAGAGGCTTCTTACACTATCTTCACATTTTTGGATTCTTTTTGCTTTTTGCTTTTTCAGCTGAGTGTTTTCTGCTTCTTTGTATTTTAAATCTTTGACTTGATTCTTGCATTCCTCTAGTCTGCTGTTAGGTCTCTGTATAATATTTTTTATTTCAGCCAGTATATGTTTAATTTCTAGTTGGTTCTTTTTCCTATCCTTGAAGATCTCACTAAATTTATCGACCTTTTCTAGGAAATTGTTGAAAAACCTTATAACCGTGGTTTTGAACTCTATATCCCATCATTTGTTTTCCTCCATTTCTTTAATTTGTGGTCTGTTCATTGTCTCCGCATTTTTACTGCTTCCCTGAGTTGAGAGAGTAGCTTTGTGAGCTAGGTGTCCTATATGGCCCAGTAGCTCTGCCTCCCCAGTTACCTGAGGTGGACACTTTTGATGTCCCCTTTGTGGACTGTGTGTACAGCCTTGTTGTAGTTAAGTCTTGATTGTTATTGGTATCACTTTGGGGAATTGACCTCCAGGCCAATTGGCTCTGAGGATCAGCTGTGTCTACGCTAGGAGAACTGTGCTGGAGATAGCCTTATGAGACAAGACTTGCAAAATTGCAAAAGCCTTTGTATTTGGTCTGAATAGAGTAGAGTCTCAGGGCTGAGCAGACAGCCTTGGCTTCCCATCAGCCCTGCCCTATGAGGCCCCTGGGTCTCAGTGTCTCTCAGTAACCACTAGGGTCCTCTCTGTGTGCACTCGTGCACGCACCTTCAAACCTCTGCCTTTCGCAGCTCCCTAAGTTTCTCTGCACTCCAAGTATGAGTCTGGGTCCCCAGGGCCTCGCCTGAAACTGAAGTTCAGTGCAGTCAAAACTGGGGTTCAGCGCAGTCAGGAGAAAGCCAGCAGTATACTCAGCAGTCAGTCCTCTCTGCGTGCACTCGCGCATGCACTTCCAGACCTCTGCCTTTCGATGTTCCCCTGAGTTTCTGTGCACCCCTCCCTTTTCCTGACAGTCCAGACTCCCCAGTAGCAATTTTGTTTTGCATGTTACTTACTTGTTTTATTGCTGAATCTGAAATAAAGGTATTATTTTTTCATAATAAATTTAAAGAAATTAAACAGGGACACTCAGCCTCTTCTTGAGATTATACCCAGAGAACTCCATTTTCCGGATCTTCATTTAAAATTCCACTGAGGCAATGAAAACTACATCAAATTGCTCTCTTAGAAGCTTCCTTGAAATTTAAATTAACCACCATCATTACACAATTCTCTTTGTCCAACTTGACGTCCCACTCAGGTTTTATAAACATCAGCTTTGTCTAGCATGGTTGGTTGGTTTTTTCCATTGGAAACCATGTTGGTTATGTGTGAACTGCCCATCCTTTTTACAGACTCTGCTCAATGAACTTATACAGCGAGTTTCTGGTAAGAGACAGATGTGGGAGTGAAAATATTTCTTCCTAACCACAGAAAGGGATTTTTTTTTACAATGTCTTTTAGCTGCAGACACCCAGGGGTACCTTACACAGCAGGAAAGAGCGAGCACTCTCCTTCTGCAATTAGAAAATGGTTCTTCATGATGGCATTTCACTTGCACTAAACCCTTTCATAAACTTCCTCGGGTGGAAGAGACAGTCCACATAATGAACAGTTGTTTAACATATCCACATGGCTGGTTGGAGAAGGCTCTTTTGTTTAGGAGAAATGCCCTTAAAATTAATGAATACCTTGTGAGACAACTGTTTTTTACATGCATGTTCAAGTGCTTTCTAACGGGATGGACTTTTGTTTATAGAGTTTGATGAGTTTTAATACTTTGTATTAAGCATTTCCTTGATGATCAAAGAACACTGTATCTCAAAGAATACAGTGACGTTTACCAGAGGGAGGGGGTTGGAGATGGGAAAAATGAATGAAGAGGGTGAAAAGGTACAAACTTAAAAAACAAGTAAATCATGGGGATGTCACGTATAGTGTGGCGACTATAGCCAGGAATACTGTCGTGCATATTTGATAGTTCTCAAGGGAGTAAATCTTAAAAGCCCACAACAACAAAACTGTGTAACTTTGTCTGGTGACAGATGGTAACTAGACTTATTGTGGTGATCATCTCCCCACAGATAAAAATGTCCAGTCATTATGTAGTGCTGTACCCCTGAAACTAATACCATACTGTGGCATATCTGTCATACCTCAGTTTAGAAAGAGAAAAAGAACATTGTGTCTGTGCAGACATGGACGCATGAAAAATTGCAGGAGGGGGAGATGGTCACAGTCTCCAAAGGACCCAGGGAAGTAAGAAGCATCTGCCTTTATGTCATTGAAATCTTAAAAACTCATATAACTTAAACTTCAATTGTAAAAAAAAAAAAAAAGAGAGAGAGAGAAAGAAAACCTTGCTTGGGCAGGCAGTTATTTTTATCATCTGGCATAAATTTTAACTAAAGAAACAAAACAATCAATAGAGTTATAAAAGCCACTTGTACTCTGATCTTGAAACAACTGCTTTATGCTACCAAATTCCTGTTGCTGCCTCCATTAGTGACTGAGTAATTCATTATGTCTTGAATGTCAACATATTTTTATTACTCAGCTGAAGTTAGCTTTGCTGAATTAAATGCCATTTAAAATGATTAAATGATAGCTTGTTTGGGGTTGTTTTCACATTTATGAAAGGGAAAAGCTTGCAAGGTACACATGGTTTCGAATCTTACAGCTGAAGTCTGTGCTCTGGTAAGCCCACCCTTCATTTTTACCAACCAAAGAACAGATAACCCTCCAGATCTCTTCTTAGTAAATGGTTTGCATAAAGGTCGCAGTTTGATGAAAAACCAACATGGTGCCCAGTCCTGGGTAAGCCCGTAGTACTTGAAGAAGTGGTCTGGTTCACGTTTACTGTTTTATGAGAAAAGAGGGCTACCACGACAGTAAAAGAGAAGCAACAGAAACCATACACGTGAATATCTTTGTGCCGATGGTGATGAGAGGAGAACCAGCCACTTGAAGTCGTAGCTCCAGGAAGCCTGCAGCCGGGAGGGCTGTGGATGTTACCGTTTCACCTTCAGAAGGGCAAATGTTCTCCATATCCAACTACATAAGACAACCTGATAGTTTTTTATTATTACATACACTACAGGCCTGATGCACGAAATTCGTGCAAGAGTAGGCCTTCAAAGCCCCAGCTGCCTCGGCCCTGGCAGCCCCAGCTTTGTCTGGAAGGTCTTCCGAAAGGTCGTCCGGATGGTTGGTCTGCTGTTTGGCCATTTAGTCGATTTGCATATTATGCTTTTATTATTATAGATTTTATGCATATGAACACTCTAGAGAATCACATGCCAAAATCAGACAAATCCCAGTGTCATCAAGCCTCTTTGTCCTAAAAATGATTGTAACCCTGTAGGAAACAGTGAAGTTATACACTACACCCCCCACCACCACCTTGTCCCTATTTACCTGCATTTTATGGGGTAATATTTGGTTTTAATAAAGCAGTTTTAAAGACTTCCCAAATGTACTATAATGAAAATATCTGTACTCTTAAAAAAGAAGAAGAAGAAGAAACCGGCTGGTCAAAGTTCCCATGGCCATAGTCACTGAGTGCCACGCTTCTTTTTCTGCCATTTTTGAGCCGACCCAAATCTTCTCATCTCTCTCCATTCAGTATCACCCTCCAACAACCAAGTCATCTTGGCACCACCACTGATGCCACCCGCTTTCTCAGGAGCATTGGGACTTGTCTCCTGCCTGCCACCCTGCCTGCCCACTTTTCAGCGCATTTCCAGGGCCAGTGCATTTACAGTTCGAGCTGATTGTCCCTCCCCCGTGGGCTCAGCTCAAATTCAGGTCATGGGTCATGGTGGTGGAC
Organism: Lasiurus borealis; assembly: GCA_004026805.1. NCBI lineage: Eukaryota > Metazoa > Chordata > Mammalia > Chiroptera > Vespertilionidae > Lasiurus > Lasiurus borealis. The sequence continues at coordinate 6,931 of PVJN01016194.1, read as the reverse complement.
AAGTCCCTTCCTCTCTCCCAGTCACTGTGTCCCCCTCTTGGAAGGAGGCAGTTGGAGTGGATGGTCTCAGGCCCACACAGGACAGAGCTCACCCTCCCCATCACCATCCCCAGGTCCCTCAGGGCACAGATCTCCCTGTCAGTTGGGGGGTTAGACCGTCCATCCACAGTAGGCCAAAGTAGTTGCTCACTCAACTGTTTTCTGATTCTCGTTCTTGGTCTCAACAAGAAACATTTTCAACAACAGCCTTTTCTCGCCCTTTTCCTCGGCAGACTGTAGACTGCTTTGGGATTACGTCTATCAGTTGCTTTCTGACACCCGGTACGAAAACTTCATCCGATGGGAGGACAAAGAATCCAAAATATTCCGGATAGTGGATCCCAACGGACTGGCTCGACTGTGGGGAAACCATAAGGTAAAAGGGCACCAGATCTCTGGCTCTGCAAACTGGCACCACAACAAAGCCTTTCTCCCGGGTTGAGGGATAACGGTCTGTCTTCTGCTCCTAAGGCTGCCCGTAATTACTTCATTTCTTCCTTACCCGGCAAACAATGAGACAGTCGCAGAGGGAAGGAGGTCATTAAAGATGCCCCTTTCCGGTGCTGCGCGGGCCAGGTGCCAGTGAGCTCAGCATATCCTGGCTTCCCCCGCCCTCTTGACCTGCCCCGTTACCTGTGTCATTAGGAGCTGGTAACAGGGAAGCGCGTGGGCCTCTGACGCACGAGGGAGCCTTCTGAAGCGTGGCTTCTGTTCCGCTCAGTCAGAGACTCCCCTGTTCCCGAAGCCCCTTTCCCACGGAAAATACTGACATTCCGACTCCAAAACATCCCCCTGTCAAAGCAAACGGGGCAAGAAGTAGGACTGCCCCTCCGGTTCCCACACTAGGAAGAGGGAGAGGAGTCTAAAAGATAAAGCCTTCTGGAGTTAGGAAAGCTGTGCAAGTGCACAGATGTACCAAGCAGGTAAAACAACCCAAATGTACATCCATGAATGAGGGAATGAAGGAACTGTGGTCTGTGCAGGCAAGAGAGTATTATTCAGCTTTTAAAAAGAGGGAATTTCTCCCGTATGTGGCCACAGGGACAGACCTTGAGGACATTATGCTAAGTGTAATGAGCAAGTCAGAGAAAGACAAATACGTACTGCCTGATTCCACTTGTATGGCGTGCCTAAAATAAGCAACTCATCCACTCAAAGGATGGAATGGTGTTGCCAGGGGGTGAGGAAAGGGGGAAATGAGGAGTCACAATGGGCACGAAGTTCCCTTTAAGCAAAATGAGTGAGTTCCAGGCATCTGCTGTACAGCACGTTAACACCAGTGCATTATGCACTCAAGATTTGTTAAAAGGTAGATCTCATGTTAAGCACTCTTACCACAACAAAATAAAGTGAATAGAACAAAGAGCACACCTTCTCCAACCTTCCCCCCCCCCAAAAAAAACAAAAAAACAAAAACAAACACCTAAGTAAGTAAATCTATATTTCTACTTTTAAAAAATCAAGTAACCAAGATCCAGGTCTGACCACAGACACGTGCATAGCATCGTGGCACAGTGCCAGCTCAGCCACGTGAGAGGGGACGAGGGGGCCCCGCCGAACGAGCTCTGGTCTGGCTGCAGCCTTGGAGGACCTGTGCCCGCCATGACCGCACCCGGCAGGGCCCACTGCCGGGCACTTCCACGCACGAGTTTGCCGGGAAAAATCACTCTGCACCTCCCACATGGTGCCATAGTCCCAGCGCTCCCAGCCTCTGTATTCTTGCTTTCACTACAGGCATGTTAAGCAACAAAACATCTCTTCCTTTAAATGACACACCAGAAACACAGTTTGAGAAAGGTCACTGCAACAAAAAAGAAAGAAAAAGCACTCCTCTGTGGGTCAGAAGGTGAAGGATGGCCCACAGATAGGGGGAACCTGCAGGAAATTCCTCGGGCACAGCAGAGCGCAGGCTTGGGAAAGGAAGTGAGGGAGGCTCCTGAGGGATATGCCGCATTAGCCAGTGCCCCCCCACCCCCTCCGGGACTTTGGACAAAGGGTGATTCACGGGGAGAAGTCGTGGCATCTGGCTGCGGAGGTAAAAGCAGAGGGGTGGGAACCGGTGGGCCGATGAGCAGGTAGCTTCCCCAACTCCAGGGCGAGCCGTTGAAGCACTTTTATTTTAACAGCTCCCCCAGCGCCTTTTCTGAGGTTCATTTCATTGTGTCTTTGTGCTTTTTTTTTCTCTCTCTCTTCCTCCTCTGAACAAACAGAACAGAACAAACATGACCTATGAGAAAATGTCCAGAGCCCTGCGCCACTACTACAAACTAAACATTATCAGGAAGGAGCCCGGACAAAGGCTTTTGTTCAGGTAGCACTTCCTCTTTCTCCTTTCCTTCTTCGGGGAGGATATGGCTTTCTTTAAAGGAGTGGGAGGAGGGAGCCTGTTAAGATCTCTGCCTGCCTATCCGATACTCAGAGCTGCCGCCGGGACTATGAATCGGAAACCAGGTTAGAATTTAAGAAAAAAAATCTTTTTTTTTAAATGTATGTCGGTCCTATAGTAAAACCAAGACTAAGTAAACACAGTCTGACTCCTCTGTAAAACAAGGCCATGACCAACTAGTATAATGCAGGTAAGGGAGCAGCCAGAGCGGCACTGTCAGTGGCAACGCCAGGGATTGAACCTGGACTTCCAGGCCCCAACCCTGTACGCTGGTTCCCGAGTCAGCGTTTGTCAAACTGCAGTCGGGACCTGTGAGTGGGTCATGACATAGATGTAATGAGTCCATCATAACTATTTGATTTTTGTTTCGTTGTGTTTTGTTTTTTTTTTATGAAATAGAACAGAATTGATTAGGGTAGCATAGAGTTGAAATTATCAAAATATATCCCATGAAATTCAGAGGGACTGCTCACTTATGAAAATTTTGTTTCAGGGGTGTGTGTGTGTGTGTGTGTGTGTGTGTGTGTGTGTGTGTGTGATACAATCTATTTGTTATAATGCACTATAACAGAAGTCTGAAAGCTGTTGCTCTAGACATTCCTCTTCCCAGAATTCCTCACACTGAGTTCCAACCATGGGAACTACCACGTAGAGTGTGATTGCAAGTACCATGTAAGACAAGAGAAGGATTGGAAGAGGAAGAGGGACCTATGGGGCCAGTCAGGAGAAGGAGACGCTGGTGGTCATGGGTGGTGATTGCCGTGTGAGACCCAGGGAAAGTCTGGAGGGGGGAAAGGGGTAACAAGCAGCCTGAGGCCATGCGTGTTGGCAGGTGGGACAGAAAAGACTTCGAGGTGGGACTCGAGACGTGGGTGTGGCCTTGTTTATATGCAGATGGAAAAGGGCCTGTCTGTGTGCAGGTGAGCTCACTGGAAAGAGCGGAGAACCTGGGCTTTCGTGTTGGAAAGAGCAGTAAAACAGCTGAGATCTTAAAAACAAGTGGGAAAGGCCACTCAAGGGACAGATGCTGAAGGAAATGGAGTAAAAAAGAGCCCCCTTTTTGCTGCTGTGCTGACGCTCCCCTTCATTCTTTCCACACTTGGTCCCTGGCTATATTCTTCCCACTCAACACGCTTTTTTCCTAAATGAGTTGATCCCATTACATAGCTTGAATCATCATATCAACAGTTAGACTCTTAAATCTTTGTACACAGCTTTAAAATCTCCCTGAAGTTTCAAATCTGAGTTTCCAAAGGCTTCCTATAGGACATGTCCATTTAAATTTAACATTAGTGTCTTGGACATGCAACATTCAAGATGACCTTGACATGCTGGTAACCTCTCCCTCCCACCTTGCTTCTCATCACTGGCATCACCATGGTGTGAAGCAGCGGCCTATACACCGCCGTGACCCGGGACTCTCCTGTGTGCGAGCCAGTGGTTGTGCTGAATGGTCCACTGGCTCCTTTCTGTGCTGCAGGCCCCACATGTCCCAAGATTTCTTACGAGCGGGTTCCAGATTGAAGTCTATCCGATGACAGGCACTTTCATGCGATGTGGAAGATTCGAGAAAGGCAACAGCCTTATTATTGCTTCCCGAGCAATGGAGACTGATAGCTGGACTTGAGGTTCACTCCAGAGTAATTCCACATTCTCTGTCCACTGCTGGTCCACTCTGCTGCCTCCCAAACTCATTGTATACACTGCCAGTCTGCAACACAGATGCAATTCCCTGTGTCAGAAACATATACCCCTTTGAGTTTTGCTTTTTAACATCTATAACCTCGAGGCCCACCTCCAGTTGGCTGCCTTTACGAGGCCTTCAACTGCTCAGACACACAGATATCTTATTCTGTCATTCCTTGGCCCTAAACCACTTCCTGATCTGCATTATTGTTGTTGTTAACCCTCATCCAAGGATATTTTTCCATTGATTTTTGGAGACAGTGGAAGGGAGGGGGAGAGACAGAGAGAAACATCCATGTGAGAGAGACACATCGATTGGTTGCCTCCTACACACGTCCTGACCAGGGTCAGGGAACCTGCGACCAAGGTACGTGCCCTGGATTGGAATCAAACCCAGGACCCTTCAGTCTGTGAATCAGTACTCTATCCATTGAACCAAACTGGCTAGGGTGTGATCTGCATTTGTAATAGTAAAGTCCTTCTCCCCACAACTAGGTCATAGGCTCCTAGGAGGTAGAGGATTACATTTGGTATAATTCTGTTGTACACTTTATGGAGGCTTTCAATAAATATTTCGTGACAAGCCTAGCTTGGAATATCAGAAGCTTAATATGGAAAAGCAGTCAAAAGAAGAAAAGGGTGATTTGAAGGGCCACACATAGCATATCGGTGGGCATGGCTGGGAGGGCATCATTAGTGACTTCAGGTGTTGAGGGGGAAGTGTTAGTGAGGGGAGGAAAGGTAGAAGAAAAACTGTGCTGCCTCTATAATATGGCAGAAAAGAAAGGCAGGGTAGCTGGAAGGCTCCTAGGTTTCCAATAGTGATTTTCAACAAGATGAAAAGGGAAGAATCATGCTGTTAGTGGGCAGATTAGTCATTTTTAAGAAAATGGGTGCTACAAGCCAGACTTACCACAAAACAAAGGCTTCTTGGTATGAAATCCAGGGCATAATCAGGTGACATATTACACTGTGGGTACTCGGTACAAGACGTGTGGGAGAGGAGGGAGGATGGCTTCAGCATAGATGGGTTCCATTAGTCGCTCTTGGATGTTGAGGCAGAGCTCAAAGAATGAGTAGGGCTCAGAGAGTGAAAGGGGTAGAGAAGGTTCTGAATAGAGGCCAACCTAGAGGTTGGGAGAATGGCATGAGCCATCCTATCTAATAAAGAAGGAATATGCAAATTGACCATAACTCCATGACAAAGATGGCAGCGCCCACAGCCAATAAGGAGGGAATATGCAAATTGATGCAACAAGATGAAAGCCTGAAGGCGGCTCTGGCTGGGGCAAAGGTGATGTTGGCAGCCAGGGGAAGGAAGGCCCATTCTTGCGAGAATCTTCATGCATTGGGCCCCTAGTGACTATATAAGGAAGAAGACTGGCCAGACAAGGATGAAGGATTTACAATGGAAATCAAGAGTTCCCTGGGTGTGATGACAAAGGGCCCCATTGGGCAGGCCGGAGACTGGGTCCTTGACTTGATAAGTGGTTATCGTAGGCTTCAGACATGGAGGGTTGAGAGAAAATGTGTGTGTGAAGAGAGTTCATCTGGTGCAGGGTAGAGTAGATAGGAGGGAAAGGCGTATCAGCACACAGTGGGGCTGAGGAAAGGGCATTCCCACAGTAGGGCAGAGCGTTTGCATCTAGGGTGCTTTCCAGAACCATGAAATCTTGGTTGAAACGTCACCCAAGTTCTTTCCGAGGGAACGCAGTGAACAGGGTGAGGCTTGCAGTGTGTGCCTGGCTGCTAAGGAAGATAGACTAAAGAGGATCTGTTGCCCTTTGTTTTGATGTGTTTGTGTTAACATTGAAAAAGATTTTCTTTTTGCTTTTCTTGTTTTCAAAGCACCACTCCCAGTTGGCCCTATTATCAGCATTTAATTGTATCCGTTGAGTTAAAATCAAATTTCAGATACCATTCCCGGGACTCACCGTTGGGGATGGAGGCAGATCTATGGCTCTTGTGGGTCCTTGTAAAATAGAACTCTACAAATAAGAAACACAGATGAGTGAGCTGTACCAGGGTTCCCTCGCAAGGTCATGTGGGATGCACTGCACAGCTCCAGGGCCGCTCTCTGCCTGCCATCCTCTGAGCCTCTTTTTATAGTTATTTCACCATTTTTCAGGCAGTCAGGGCAAGGAGCGCCTTTTTCTAACGGACACTAAGTTACTGTTAATCACTGTCTTCAGTGGCTCTCTGGCTAAATGAGGCCATAGGGCCTTTCTCTTTCGTCTCAAGTTCAGGGTGAAGACGACGTTAGCAAAATGTAATCTCTGAACTCCTCCATTTCCTCTCCCAAAGGTTTATGAAAACCCCAGATGAGATCATGAGTGGCCGGACAGACCGTCTGGAGCACCTCGAGTCCCAGGAGCTGGATGAACAAATATACCAAGAAGATGAATGCTGAAGGCACCAAGCCCGTCTCAGCGGCCGCAGCCCAGGGCACCGCTGCCGCAGGACTGCAGGAGGCAGACAGGGGGCGGCAGAGAGTAGGAGAGGACGAGGCCCCGCCACGGGAGTGACACTTCTCTTGCAGACCAGGAGGGACCCAGAGCACCTTAGACAAACCACCCAGCCAAGGCAGGGCTGGAGTTCTGGCCGGTGGTGGCACCAGCCCAGGACCCGCGTTCACGTTCCCCCCTCATTCGGAATCTGTCCGCCTGTAATTCCTCACCCCCGCCCTCCCATCTGTTGTCAGTTTCACGGTGTTTTTGATTTTTATTTTTTTATGACCATGCATTTTGACTTTCATCAGTCATCTAGGGGAAGACATGAGCTTGTTTTCCTATGGAAATATTATATCTATTATATATATAT
>PVJN01016193.1:0-42833 GCA_004026805.1 Lasiurus borealis | reverse complement strand
TAAGAATTTACATTTATGGGAATATTTTGAAAGCACATCTGACTTCAGAGTACTTAGATCACTCAACTATGACAAAATACATATTCATTCAAGTTTATTAAATCAAGATTCATTAGTTTCATTTACAGAAACTTTCCACAAAGAAATCCTAAATTTACCAGTTTTGTCTTTTTGTCTAAACAAATGATATGAAAAAAAAATATCCCCCATTAAAGTTCTAAAGAACTTTCCAAATTACATAAAAACTGTCTTATTTATACCCAAAAGGAAGCTAGAAAAGGACCAAAATATAAAACCTTAATGGTTTGATCCCCAATTTTGTTGTTTATACTTCAAAATCATAGTAACAGTAAGGACATTCCTTCATGCCCACAGCTGTATCTTTAATCTAAGTTCATTATAAAGGAACACAAGCACAGTATTTTAAAAAGAACTTAGTGGAACTTTGAAACATCTGACTCCCATTCTTTGTATCTCTGGTTAGGTGATGTTAGAGGTCCTTGGCCAATTTTTCTATAATAGAATGAATTTTAAGGTGGCATAAATAACAGCATTCTTTGTTATAAATACAGAGACTTCAGTCTTTGGACACAGACATATCTGTAGTGTTGGTTGGTATATATATTTGGACACTGGAGGAGGGGAACGTATTTGAAATATTTTCCTTCATCATCTATTCTGATCTCTCTCTCTTTTTTTTTCTAAGAAGGAACAGCTACAGAGATAAAATGATAATAGATGGAAAGATATCTCAGTTCTCCCCCCCAAAAAAGGTTTATATCATTAAATAACTTTTTGCTTTTAAATTTCCAAGGAAGCCCTAGCCCAGTGGATAGAGCATCAGCCTACAGACTGAAGGGTCCCGGGTTCTATTCTGGTTAAGAGCAGGTACCTCAGTTGCAGGCTCAATTCCTGACCCTGGCCAATCGGTGTGTTTCTCTTACATCGATGTTTCTCTCTTTCTGTCTCTCCACCTCCCTTCTACTCTTTCTAAAAACCAATGGAAAAATATCCTTGGGTGAGGATTAACAAAAATATAAATAAATAAATAATATAATAAAATAAATTTCCAAGGAAGATGGCTACCCTAATTATTTTGTAAAGAAACGTGCGTAGCTGAAAACGGTTTGACTCAGTGGATAGAGCGTCGGCCTGCGGACTGAAAGGTCCCAGGTTCCATTCAGGTCAAGGGCATGTATCTTGGTTGCAGGCACATCCCTATTAGGGGGCGTGCAGGAGGTGGCTGATTGATGTCTCTCTCTCATTGATGTTTCTAACTCTCTATCCCTTCCCCTTCCTCTCTGTTAAAAATCAATTTAAAAAATTATAAAAAAGAAAAAAGAAACGCGTGTTAGATATTTGCACCAGCCCCGTCAGAGTCTGAAATGCTCTTTCTTGCGAGATAGACTCCTATGCCAAGATATATAACTTCCTGCGCTGTGACAGATGCATGCACAGAGCACAAATCTAGAAACACATAAGATGGGCCCCCCTTTCCCGGGAGCAGCTTCAGGGAGGGAGAGATGGTTTTCTCTTGTGTGTTAAACAAGCTGTGACCTCAGGAAAGGCGCAGTTTTAGGAGCAGGGAGGCACGCAGAGGAAGTGCGCGGGCAATGGAAGCGGAGAGTCAGCACAAGGCCATTTTGCCAAGGGCCTTGGATGCCAGGCCAAAGAGGCTTAGACTGGAACCCATGGGGAGCTAACTGTCAGCACGTCAGGGACAGTTTAAAAGGGTGACTGAGGAGATGGACTGCAGTGAGGAGAGACTATAGGACAAGAAGGCCGTTACAACAAACTAAAGAAGTTACATAGAGAAGCGACCGTGAAATAAAATTGTTTGGAAAGGTATTTAGGAGAGAGACTTCATGGATTTAATAACCATGGATATATCAAGGAGTCAGAAACATGGACTAGTTGAAGATACCATGATAACTTGGTTCCTTTTATAAAGGTACACTTGACATATAACTTTATGTGTTCCAGGTATATAACAAAATGATTTGATATTGTTATATATTACAAAACAACCACCAAAATAATTACAGTTAACACCCATCACAGCAAGTCTTTTTTCTTGTGATGAGACGTTTAAGAGTTACTCTCTTAGCAACTTTCAAATATACAATACAGTATTGTTAACTATAGTCACCATGCTATGTATTACATCCCTATAATTATTTATATGCATTTTATAACAGGAAGTTTGTAACCTTGGGCCATCTTCACTCATGGTAACTTCTGACTGGAGAAACATAGAGGGCCCTGGCTGGGGTGGCTCAGTTGGTTGGAGCATCGTCCTGGACACCAAAAGTTTGCTGGTTCAGTCCCAGTAAGGAAGCATATAATTGATGATTCCCTCTTACATCAATGTTCCTCTCTCTTGCTCCCTCCCTGTTTCTCTCTCTCTCTCAAAATCAACTCAAAATTTTTAAAAGAATAAAATGCTTAAAAATATAAAAAGCAGAAACAGTGAGTCACATATAAGCTTCCAAATTTGTCCAGAAAATTATGTCAACTTGTCTACTTTGAGTTGTCCTGCAGTCTCTATGTTCTGTCTTTGCCACTCAGTTGACCGTTATGACGGTTAAAAATGAAGTTAGTTTTGCACCTTCTTTAAAGGATACTTCAATATAAAGTGGAAAGCCTTTACCAAACTAGTCCAGGTAAAAATACCATAAAAAAGGAAAGAATTGATCTCTTGGGTTCTTAAATAAACAAAGAATTTTAAATATTTTATAATTATTATTTCTTAAACTTTTGAGCTCCCTTCCTTGTCAGAGAAAATAATCTAAATGCCTTAAAAAGGTAGCAATCCAACATAGTTTTAAATATCAAGGAAAAAAAATAGCTTCCCTCGGTCATAAACTGTTGGGGGAAATCCTTCAGTAAATTCATTTTAAAACTCAGTTCCCTAAGAAATAACTAGTTTTGAAACATGTTACATAACTATGAAAAGGTTACTATAGAATAGCGATTTCAAATCCGTGTGCCACAAGAATTTTTAAAATATGCAATACCTGATAGTCAGCCAGGGGCATTGGCCTCTTTTTTTTTTTTTAAGACTGTAAAAAAAAAATTTAAAAAAAAATAAAAAAGACAACAGCCAATACAACAATAGCCTTCCAGTGTAAATGAATCAAAATCATCTCTTTATTGTCAGATTAGCAAAAATTATCTGACAATAAAGGGATGATTATATATACATAGTGGCTCAGCTGACATGACTCAGTGGTTGAGTGTCAACCTATGAACCAGGAGGTCACAGTTCTATTCTTGGCCAGGGCATATGCCCAGGGGTTGTGGTCTCCATCCCCAGGAAGGGGCAACCAGGAGGCAGCCGATCAATGATGTTTCTATCTCTCTCTCTCCCTCTCTCTTCCTTTCTGAAATCAATAAAATATATTTAAAATTATAATTTTGGGTATGTGGTGTGCCACGGAATTTTATTAATTAGTTTATGTGTGCCACGAAATGAAAAGGGTTGAAAATTGCTGCTATAGGAGCATCCAACTTGTTAGCAGGATAAGAAAAAACAAAACTGTAATCATGAAAGTAATTAATCATTACCATTAAAGCATGAGAAAGAAAATGACATATTAGAATATTTATGTATCGCATTCTCTCTCTTACCATGTCCCTCAACATATGTTTCTACACCATCAGTTTTGTTGTATGTCATCCTTGGCTTCTGACTGCTACATTGTAACAGGTTGCATCCATCACATTTTTTAGGTAGTTTGCTTGCACTAGACCTCTAGGCTGCCTTCAACACCATACTGCACCAAGAACGCGGTGAGAAATGACTTAGTTTTGCTAAGTACTGTAAGCTTGCTTGCCAGAATGACTGCTCCGGTCCACCCTTTCACTAGTGGTGCAAAAAATTATGCCTTCCCACACCTTTGCCAATGCTTGCCAATAACCCTCCTTTTTAATTTTTGCAGTACTGACTAAAGCAGCGGTTCTCAACCTGTGGGTCGCGACCCCTTTGGGGGTCGAATGACCCTTTCATAGGGGTCGCCTAAGACCACCGGAAAATGCAGATATTTACATCACGATGCATAACAGTAGCAAAATCTCATGGTTGGGGGGTCACCACCACATGAGGAACTGTATGCAAGGGTCGCGGCCTTAGGAAGATTGAGAACCACTGGACTAAAGTGAAGTGAGTGGTGATTATTGAAATGCCAATTTGCTTATCCAGCATTATTAGTGAGTTTTAACATCTCTTCATATACTTGACAGTCACTCATGGTTCACCTTCTATGAATTGCCTAGTAATGCTAGTTGCCCATTTTGCTATGTACTTCCTGTTTCAAATAGTCTTTATATCAGTTAAAGTCACATATGTACATACATGCCACGTGTTTTACTTGGACAACTGAATATTTTTAAGTATTTGACTGTGTGTACAAAGCACCCGCCTACACATAGGTTTACAAAACTGCTTTCTTTTCCTTTCTAAGTTAACCTAACAATCGCAAGGCGTTCTTTATCAGAAACTTTTTTTAAAATACTTCACTGCCTACGAATTTTCACCAAGTGAAAAACTCCAGTGAAATGAGAATCCACACGTAGAATGTGAATTTCCAACATGTTCACAATAGAACGCTTAAGCAAATTCCTGTCGAGGAACAGGGTAGATTATGCTGTTGCCAATGAAATTACAGTTACAAAGTCTGTATAGTAATTCATTCCAGAAATATTCATTGAGTGCTAATGGACTTCTGAGCACCCTCACATTCGGTGCAAGGAATAGAGACGACATTACCTTTGAGGCGCCACACAAAGAGTTCATCACCGAGTTAAAAAAAAAAAAACACCCATGCAGACAATGATTACAGATGACTTGCGTACCGTGTCATATGCTTACATGCAATGTGCTGTGAGAGCTAAATGACAAGAAACCTCTGCCAGGTGAAAGGGAAGCGTTTGAAGAGGAGTCTTACTGCCCAGCTGACTTGGAAGGAACAGTCATTGGGCAAGTGTCCCAGTGGGGGAGGGAGACTGCCTTCTGGGAAGAGAAGGAAGCCTATACCAAGGCACTGTGGTGGGAAAGAGCACGGTCCCGTTAGGGAATTCTTCATTCTGATTCGCCATTGCCATGCTGGATGGGGGTCCAGGTCTTGCTGGAGGGAGACTGGGGCTGGGGAGATGTGCAGGAGGCACGTGAGGATAAAATGTTATATCTTCTCTGGAGGCGTCCAGATGCTGGATGTAACTAGCACAGGCGTATAAGCACAAGCATGAGGCAGTGGCCTTGGAGCTGGGGATGTGGTGGTAACGGAGACACACAGCCTCTGGTGAGGGGTGTGAAAAGTTGAGCATCCTGCCTTATGTGTGTCCAAGGATCAGTCTCGGTGCAGTGTGGGAGAAGGAGCAGGACTGGAAGCATAGTGGCTAGTTGCATTGCTATTGCAATAATGCAGACCTGACCTAAAATAGAAAAGTATTTATGGTCTATTCAGAGGAAGTAAAACCTGCTGACACAAAGTTATGATAATTAGCAGCAGCGCCTTTTTTAAAAAAAAGAATATATATATATTATTGATTTTTTACTGAAAGGAAGGGAGAGGGATAGAGAGTTAGAAACATTGATCAGCTGCCTTCTGCACACCCCCCACTGGGGATGTGCCTGCAACCAAGGTACATGCCCTTGACTGGAATCGAACCTGGGACCCTTCAGTTCACAGGCCGACTTTCTATCCACAGAGCAGCATCAGCACCTTTTGAGGATTACTTCACAGTATACTAGTAAAAACACTGAAGTGCATGGTCGAAGTAACTTTACAGTCTGAGAATATTACCACGGCCCCACTTTTATAGCTGGATACTGAGCATCATGGCCAATGAAAACAGCCAGACAATGCAAGAACAGGGACGCTATCTCAACGAACTTGATTCAATATTTATTCGTTTATTCACCAAACACTTACTGAATAACTGTTATGTGCCAGCCATCATTCTATGAACTTTGGGCAAAAATTACAACAAAATAAAGCCTCCTTCCCACAAAGGCTTTCAGGAGAGAGAGAGAGAGAGAGAGAGAGAGAGAGAGAGAGAGAGAGAGAGAGAGAGGCTCCAATAAGTGACTAGCTGATTACAATGAGGAGCAGATGGCATTCTGATAAGGGCTGAGTTAGAACTGCCTGTCCAATCACATGTATGAAGTACAACAAAGGCATAAAGCCAAACCAGGGAGGAAAAGACATTGCATGAAGAGTGACAGGGATGAAATTTATGTGTCTCTTAAAAGTCACTTAATGTTGTTATGGTGACACGTTTACAGTTTAAAAGGCTAAAGGCAGACAAAGAAAAGAGAATAAGTATTAGACACAGAGCAAACGTGACATGTGAGTGCCATTTCATTTCTCCCCATTAACAGAGCTCACAGAAACAACATTGGTGGCAAATGTTTGAAAGGAATGGGATAGCTAGGTAGAATTTCCCCCAATTTCGAGAGCTAAGTGTTTAATAATCAATGCCAGCAAATCGACTCAAGAGGCCACGCACAGTCAAATATCAAGAACTAAGGAAACTGGATCAGATAGCACTGTTTGCACTAAATGATAAACATGTCAAATTGTTCTTAATTACCGGTGATGCCTACAGTTTTGCCAGCTGCATTATATATAATTCAAATCACTCCCCCACTTCTTTGCCAAAATACATTTGAGAACTGGTTTTGTTATATATGAGAACATCATGTAAAAGTACCAATTCTATATTAAGTTTATAAGAAACCAAATCATTTTTCATACTGTATGAGGACCTGCTATCAAAAAATTCTCAAGTATTGCCAAAACCGGTTTGGCTCAGTGGATAGAGCGTCGGCGTGTGGACTGAAAGGTCCTGGGTTCGATTCCGGTCAAGGGCATGTATCTTGGTTGCGGGCACATCCCCATTGGGGAGTGTGCAGGAGGCGGCTGATTGATGTCTCTCTCTCATCGATGTGTTTGGCTCTCTGTCCCTTCTCCCTTCTTCTCAGTAAAAATCAATAAAATATATTTTAAAAAAATAAAATAAAATAAATAAAAAAATTCTCAAGTACATTAAGAAGGGCATTTGCTACTGAAGACAAATAGAAGGTCTGTGGTTTGAGGAACTGACAGTAGGTATGATTGAGAGGATGGTCTCAAAGATCAACCCATTATATTACCATTAATTTCACAGTGTAGGTTTTGTCTGAGTATATGTTCATCAGACGAAAGTCTGAGCGGTAAGGTCTTTTTGTCTCTGATGAGTTTTGGTGAGTGTGGAGAGAGCTGTGGATTTGAGGCTAAAAGGTTAGGTTTTGGTCTACCTCTTGCCAGCCATCTGTCCATGGGCAAGTCACTCAGTAGCTCTGAAATCCAAATTCCACATAGAGTTGTGACTTTTAACTGAGATGACATATGTCAGGATTTGAAAACTATGAAATGCCCTATAACTATCAGTTATTTATTACTCTATGTATAATTTTAAAAGATATACCAAAACAGATTTAAGTTTTAAAAATTACTTTACTAGAAATAGGCTTTATCTTTTTTCATTACCTCTTCACCCACAAAATATTCATTTTGAAGCACTTTTCTTTTTAAAGAAGTGTGCTCATAATTGACCAGCTCCAACAGTACACACTCCAGAACTTTGTAAGATGAACATTTTTCAAATACCCTGGGGCAAATTTGGATAATTAAAAAAAATCTTATTTCTCAAGATCATGGCATCATTAACCATTCCTCGGTCCCTTCTTGGTTTGGGTTAGTAATTTTATCCTTTTTTTTTAAAGGGGAAGAAACAAAGGTTAAGTTTGACACAGATAACGAAGCTCAAGCTGACAGCAATCCTTAGATCTTAGGGTTCTGTCTGAATCCAGACCTGCACTAACTCTCACCAATAAACCTTTCAAGTTGCCAGTGACTCAAATAAAACTTTCACGTCAGCCCATCTGTGCCATTGTTCCTTTCTCTGGTGTACCCACTTGAAATATTACCTTCTCTTATAATGGAGAGAGATAGTGGTTTAAAGGAGGCACGTATTTCTTCCTCTACCACTTCTTACATTGAGAGATTCAAGCCATATTTTAAAGGCACCAATGGGCAAAAACCAAGATGACGGTATACACCTGTACGTGCTGCCTCTCACAACCACACCAAAACTACAACTAAAAGACAAAATGACTGTCACCCAGAACCATGGGAAAGCTGGCTGAGTAGAAGTTCTACAACTAGAAGGAAATAGAAAAGAGCATTGAGATGTGCACAAGCACAGAAAAGTTGAGGTACAGGAGGCAGGTGAATCGTGGGAATCAGGCTGGTGGCTGGCTGTGCTGTTTTTTTCAACTAGAAAGGAGACATAAGCTCTCCATTACACTGAACTCCAGTTTCTGGGGACCCAAACTCCTATGGGGAGAGGCTAGACTGTCTGTCATCCCGTCAGGAAGTGAGAGAGTCTTTCTTGCAGAAGTGTGCCCAGAAACCATTGTTTGCTGCACCGGGATGCAGGACTCAGTTGATTCAGGGACACGGAAACTTAGAGATACAGAGATGGCTGACTGGCAGCCATTGCTGTTTGCCATGCCCTAGCCTAGTGGTTCCCTGAGACCCTGCCCCACACAATTTTCAAACTTACCCAAGCCCTACATGGTGGCTTTTACATATAAATGGCCTGCCCTATTTCACCTTAACCTAACAAACTGCAACTCTGGTCAGACAGCTCCAAAACCTCCAAGCAAAGAGGAGAAATCTGTATATCATGCTGTAGCTCCTGCTGGGTTGCCTCAGACAGTAGCTGACCTGCAACCCATTGAAGACCCAGAAGCCAGTGTACCTAGAGGTTAGTGTGAACAACACCAGATTTCAACTCCTTACATCCATAAGTAACTCATTCAAGAGGCAGACTCGGTGAGCACCAAAGCCCCACTGAAACAAGTCCTGCCGCATAGGGATGTCTCCAGCACAGCAGTTCTTCCATTATAGACATAGCAATCCTCATAGCCAATAGGCCTGGAGGTCATTCCTCGCAGTGTACCAACAGCAATCAAGGCTTAACTACAACAAGACTTTGCACTCGGCCCACAAAGGGGTGCACCAAGAGTGTCCACCTCAGGTGACTGGGGAGACCAAACCACTGGGCCCTTTAGGTCGCTTACCACAGAAAACCACTCCATCAACACAGGGAAGCAGCAAAATGCGAAGACAAAGAAACATGTCATGAATGAAAGAAAAGGAGGAAAGCAAACTACTGGACATAAAGTTCAAACCCACATTTATAAGGTTATTCAAGAATCTAATAAAAACCTGTGAGGAACTTAGTGAGTCTTTTAAGGATCTTAATGAGAATGCAAAATAAAGGGGGGGGGACAGGAAAGGATCAATAAGAAATTAAGCCTACACTGTTTGAAATAAAGAATATACAGAAATTCAACAGTAGATCAAAGGACCCCAAGAATCAAACCAAAGACCTGAAATATGAGGACACAAAAAACACCCAACCAAAAAAACAAAAAGAAAAAAGAATCCAAAAATATGAAGATAGTGTGAGGATCCTCTGGGACAACTTTAAGCATACCAACATCCAAATTATCAGGGTGCCAGAAGCAGAGAGAGAGCAAAATATTGAAAACCTATTTGAAGAAATAATGACAGAAAACTTTCCCTGCCTGGTGAAAGAAATAAACTTATAAGTCCAGGAAGTGCACAGAACCCCAAACAAGAGGATTCCAAAGAGGACCACACCAAGACACATCATAATTAAAATGCCAAGGGCAAAAGACAAAGAGATAATTTTGAAAGCAGCAAGAGAAAAACAGTTAGTTACCTACAAGGGAGCACCCATATGACTGTCAGCTGATTTCTCAACAGAAACTATGCAGGCTAGAGGGGAGTGGCAGGAAATATTCAAAGTGATCAACAGCAAGAACCTACAACCAAGATTACTCTACCCAGCAAAGCTATCATTTAGAATTGAAGGTCAGATAAAGAGTTTTACAGACAAGAAAAAAACTAAAGGAGTTCAGCACCTCCAAACCAGGATTATATGAAATGCTGAAGGATATTCTTTAAGAAAAGGAAGAAGAAGAAAAATGTAAAGATAAGAATTCTGAACAACAAAATGACAACCAATACATTCCTATTAACAAGTGAATCTAAAAATTAAGTGGATAAAAAATCTGATGAACAGAATAAACTGATGAATATAATAGAATTAGGGACATAGAAAGGGAGTGGACTGACAATTCTTGGGGAGAAAGGGATATGTAGGGTGCGGGAAGAGATTGGACAAAAATCGTACACGTATGGATGAAGACAGTGGCGTGGGGTAAGGGCATAAGGTGGGATGGGGAATCAGGTGGAGGGGAACTATGGGGGGGGAATAGAGAAACATCTGCAATAATCTGAACAATAAAGATTTATTAAAAAATAAAATAAAAATAATATTTCCAAAAAAAATAAAAGCACCAATGGGAAAACTTTCTGTGAAGAAAAAATGGCGAAGTACTTCTGCACATTAGAGGTGGAATCTTCGGTGGAAGTTTCTTCTCATTAAACTAGTAATTGACAAGCTGAAACTGGGCAGGGGAAACCTAATGGCTTTCCTTGAGTTCTTCTATGACAACCCAATTCAGGGGACAATTGACTTTCTCTGGTTACCACCTCAGTAGTTCCGTTATTGTCTCAAGGAGAATAAACTAGCAACAACAGTACTAATACCTGACAATTATATAGCACTTACTATGCGCATAGTGGCCTATGTGTTTTCATTATTGTCCCTACATACCACCCACACTATCTCAGGGTTCAAAAAAGTAGCCAACATGGACCTCACTGTTACCCTTCAGGCAACAACAATAATCTTTCTAAGACTCTGAAGCTGTGTGTAATGAGCAGCTTCCTGACAGATACTGACAGGTCCTACCCTCCTAGCAAAACCGCCATCTAGAAAACGCAAATGACAATTTCAATCCCCTCTCTCATCAGCTTTAGGGGATGTGGCAGCAAGAAGCCGAGACATTCTGAAAACCAAAATTGTGTCCTGAATAGAAGAACGACATTTTATTCCAGATTGATAGAGAAAGGAGAACCGAACCTTCCCCTGCCTACATTGAGAGCGATCAACAAAATCCCACTGACCTCGAGTGCAGAAAGCCTTTTGAGGCTGATAGATTTTTGCTAAGTGTTAGCAGAATCATCCACACTGAAAAAAACATCTGCTACCCCCAAAAGGCGCTTATTTGTGCCACAGAAAATATGCAGGGAAATAACGAGCCGGTAGAAATACAGGCACAATAGCTCAATGCTTCGCAGATGGCACTTGAGCAATTGCAGATGTAAACAGAGCCCTCTGCAGTGAGGATATGGGCTTGGGTTCAAGGACATGATCGGGAGGATATGGGTCTGTGACAGGCTTGGGCCACTCCAGATCCTGTAAGACTCCAAATTAGGGTGAGGCCTGGACAGGGGCTTCTATGACCATGTGCTCCGCCAATATCCCAGTGGGTGAGCAGGTCAACACCACACTGTCTGCTGGTGTGTTTTTTCATTTGGATTTTGTGGGAACCTCTTTCCACGTCCCGAGTGGTTCAGGGTTCCCGGGTCAGGGTTCGGGTTCTGAAGGAGGCCACATGCAAATGAAATGAGAGACTAGAAAACATTAATTTGGCGATATTGGGGGGCCAGGCGGGAGCCTTCCTCTAGTAGAAAGGACTGCCATTTGCTCTGGCATTTTTCTCCCTTTTATTAAGGCTTTGGGACACACCCCTAGCCTTTAGGCGGGAAATAACAGAAATTAACATGATACAAACAGATAGTTTCAACTAAACAATGAGTAATCAGCTCTGACCTTTCAGAGCAATTAAGGTTGGCCAGCTTTCTGGCCTCCTGTTTACATCCACCTAGTGAGAACAATTACATCCACCTAGTGAGAACAATATTTGGTCTCCGACAGGATTTGTCTTACCTTAAAATCTGTATCTATAAATAGGTTTTTATTGATATTATAAATCCACACACATATGTTCCCTTCATGTCTTGTTAGGGAGAAGAATTCCCCAGCCTATTGTGACCCACCAAAAGTATGGGTCTGTGATCATATGAGACAGAGCAGGTAACAACCATCAAAATCGTGGCCACTGGTTTGAGATGTCCATGTGGGACAGAGCAGGTAGCAGCCATTTTGAGAATCATGCTCCTCTTGAATCAGCACGCCCTTTTTGTTTATATCCTGAGCACAGAGCATGAAGAGAGAGCAGGAGGGATTACTTGTACTCACCCCATAAGGCTTCACTGAGAAAGAAGCAGACATTGCTGCTCAAAAGAAATGCACAATGGCCGGGCGTCATTCTGAAACCATTCTAATTTGCTCATAAACTAAATCTGACATAACCCCCCACCTCAGTAGAATGATACCTCAATGCTTGTTTATCCCACAACACAGCATTGAATCTAGTAGATAGAAAGGGTTAAAGGCAGAGTTTGTCTTTTGGATTGGCCAAAATTATTCCCAAATAGTCACCATAAAGCTTTTTCCTAATTATCAAAGGCCATATCAGATATAAAGCTCCTATTATGACCTAATTCCATTAAATATCTACGTCAGAATGCTAAGCATAGGTGAAGCACATTAGCATTGCTGGCTGAAAACAGGATGAAATGTTAAGCTTTTTAGAGAATAACAAACAGTGGAGCCAGATTTCCATACTTATAACTCAAGATGACTATTTCGATAGAATAAGAATCTGGCTTAAGTTGTATAATCATTTAAAAGGTCCCCAAGTCTCCTTCCTGGCTCTCTTCTCACCTCTCAAATGTCAGAAACACATTTCCTGACACAGCCGAGATGCGTGCCAGCTCCCTGTCAGTGAAAAGTCAGGAGGAGAACTTTGACACAACGGCCATCAACAACCCCCCGAGGAGCGCCACTGTTTGGAACCTGCTCCTCTCTCTGGTGATGAAACATCTTCTTGGTCTGGTGCCTCTGCTCTCAGCTTCACCTCATAATCTTTCTGGGGGACTCTCTGAGATTCCAAATAAGTCATGCGGTGTGTCTCTACTCTTGGCCAAAGCTGGTTTGGGAATCATTTCTTAGGATGCTCAGGCACCAAAATATTCAAACTTCTTCACTGTCGAGCACTCCTGTCATTCTGTAGTGAACAGAGCCCTAGGAGAAAATGCATACCTGAGGGAAAATTCCAATGTGTACATGTCAAGACGTTGTGGAAGTTTAGGAGTAAAATGATAAATGATGGAAAGTGAATTGGGACAAAAATAATGTGAGAGATATGTAGGATCATACCATTTTTTTTTTGCCATGTCTATTTTTGTTTTTAAGGTCCACATTCATTTATGTACAATAACTAGCATATGGATATTCAATAAATGCTTGCTGTTAGGCTTTATAATAGTGATTGGGGATCTGCATATCTATAAAAAGGAGTGAAAACAGGAGCGGAGGAAGGGATAAATATATAGTACTATATATAAATATTAATTTTAAATTACTTTGGGAAAAGTATAGTTATCTCTAAGAGATCGGCTCTGGAAAAAATCATTTGCCAGTGGAAATTCCATGGAGAAGAGAACTCCATGGAGAAGAGACAATGCCTTCTTGTTCTCTGTTCAAGTCTGAATAATTGAGGACACTATGCCACACTGAAGACACTGGAAATCTATTTGTTGCAGGAATAAATGAATGGAATCACTAATACTGTAACTTCCCTGTGGGATTCACCACGCACATGAGCTAATCAAGGGCCCGGTGAAGCTCTGTTGTAAAAGAAACTTACTTTCTTTTTTTTAACCTAGAATTTTTAAAACCTAACTGACACAGAACACTTTTTCTTTTGAGGGGGGAATTATTAATATGTTGAGGACTTGATATGCTAAGAAATATAGTTAAAAACAAACAGAAATTTAAAATATCCATTAAGTGTAGTAGACTGACCCAGCATATACAGTTTGTAACCTCAAAGAGCTCAGAGTCACATGGTGAAGACTGATACGTGTATAGCTCATTCTGAGAGAAGACCATAATTGTTATGTTTAATCCCATAAATATTTAAAGTATATTAAAATATACTTATACATTTTATATATTATACTTCTACTAGTAGCCTGGTGCATGGATTCATGCACAGTGACAGGAGATTAATTAGAAGAAATATTTTAATATCAATATTCATCCTTTCTCTATTATGTAAGTGTCAACCAAATTCATGATCCACAAATGAAAGATTGAAATATATGCTTGAGAATGGCACCAATGGGAGCTTTATATGTATTGTGCATGTACAAGTCAAGATTTATTTTTAAATTGCCAGTGGGTGTCATATGTACCAGCTTGTCAGTTAGTCGGATGGTGGGACAAATGTACGGTCTGTCACTTAACCTTTTATATATATAGGTAATGTCATAGTAATATAAAGGTATTAGTGTAATATGTTAATTTTACTTTACTATTGCAATATATTATAAAATTAATATTATATAATAACATAATTTATATTATATTAACTATTACTGAGGCTACAGGATCTTGTAGCAAAACCAGAATTATAGTCAAAGTAACAGGAGCAAACAATTTTTCTTATAAATCTTTATTATTGAAAGTATTACAGATGTTCCTTTTTTTCCCCCCATCATCCCTTCCTACCTACCCTGCCCTCACTCCCCAGGCCTTCACCACCCCATTGTCTGTGTACAGGGGGTATGCATATATGCATACAAGTTCTTTGGTTGATCTCTTCCCACACACCCCTGCCTTACCTCTGAGATTTGACAGTCTGTTCCATGCTTCTTTGTCTTTCAATCTATTTTGTTAATCAGTTTATTTTGTTCATTAGATTCCACATATGAGGCAGATCATGTGATACTTGTCTTTCTCTGACTGCCTTATTTAGATTATAAAATGTACTCTTTGCTTAGTATAAAATTTTAATAGGTTAACTATGTGAAAATGAAATAAAATTGTCACTTCTAAATCTTCTGACTTTTGCATTAAATACAAAATTGCCTTGAAATCAGATAATTCCAAGGAATTTTTCATCATGCAAAAATCATAGCATCTTATTTTTGAGTTTATAAGCTTAGCCATCAGTTGGTGTAAATCCCCACTAACAGGATGACAAAAGAAACACCTGGTTAATTATTATTTGTTTCTTTACTCATTTTACACACAATATTATTCCAAAAAATATTATTCATAAAAGCTTACAAAAATACATCTTCTCTGACATGCACAGGTGCTCAGTTGAAGCTGAGATTTAAAATGTGAGGTATTCTAACTGCTATGGAGTCTTCTGATGCTCAGCTAGAGATACAGCATGCCCCAGTCATATGCAGTCTCTAAAAGTGTTACTCCATCTTATTTATTTATTTATTTACTTACTTACTTACTTACTTTAATTCTCACCCAAGGACATGTGTAGAGAGAGGGAAGGACAGACATAGAAACATTGCTGTAAGAGAGAAACATCCATCAGCTGCCTTCCGTATGTGCCCCTACCAGGGTCAAACCAATAACCTTTTGGCACACTGGATGATGCTCAACCAACTGACCCACTCTTCACATGTCTTACTCCATCTTTTACCAAACACATATGTCAGTACTGAAAAGCCTGCTGGAGCAGCATCTATATCAAAAGGAACCAGGACTTGAGAAGCCAGAAGTACGAAGCAGAATTGTGGGCCTTGCAGGAGTAGACACATGTATGGGTAACACTGACAAATGTCAATTATGAAGTGCATAAAGCTTACAAAATGTGTCACGTGTATTATTATGTCATTGGTCTTCAAAAAGTCCCCCATGAAATGGAAGAAGCCTGATATTTGTTCAACTAATGATCGGCAATATTCTAGACGGGGTGTTTGAACCTTCACATCCATGATATCATGTAGTCCCCAGCAACTCAAATGTGGAGAGCTTGGCGAACAATGGTGACCATTTCCAAATCTCCTCCTCCCCCGCCCAAAACAATAAGATCATCAGGGGTCATAATTAATCCACACTAGACACCTGGTTTCAGCATTAAATAGGCCACTTTCCAAGTTCCATTTACCCAGGAGCAGAAGAAAGAAAAACCAGATCCCAACAACAGTTTCCACCACCGATCCACCCTTGCAACTTGTGGATTCAGAGAGCAATGGATGGGACACTGAAAAGGCAGAGGACATAGTTAGAGGAAACAAAGGCAAACATTCCCATGGAAAAGTAAGTGAAACAATAAACGTAAAAATGGCGTAAACAGGTCTGGACTTGGTACTTCACAGGTCTGGCGATGGTGAAGGATGTTGGAAATTGAGGTGGTGGTGTGTGTGTGGAGGTGGGGGGAGTAGAAGCGATGACAGTTACATAGTAACATTTCAGAAATTCTTCAGGTGGGGGATGAGGATATGGGAGGATGGAGAGCTCAGGGTTGTTTATCGAAATTAATTACAAAGTTTGTGTCATGGGACCATCCAAAGGAGGATGCATTTTAAACTGTGACCTCAATCAGGAAAATTAGAACATTTTGGCCCCGCTTCTTTCCATACTGCAGAGGTAGATGGCCAGAGTACATAGACGCTGGTTAGAAAGTTGACTCACGGTACTGAACAAGTGAGGGAAGTTTATGCTAGAGCAATAAATGACTCAGGATATTCTGCAGGTTTTGGAAAGGGAGACACCTTCCATAGTAATGGTATTAACCATATTTAGAGATCTTAGAACAATTGCAGTAGGAGAGACAAAAAAATTGTCTGCAAACACAAACAGGGTCCCTGAAATAAAGGAAACAACGAGGCACACAGAGCATGAGATTAGCAAAGCTGGGAACACAGTGAAAGATCATAAAACCAGAACAGAATAATTCTCTTATCCAAACTCTCTCGTACCCATATTCATTTTCACCAGCTGCTGAATAAATTGATTTGAGACCTATAGAATTTCCTCTGTAAGTTGTTATGTAATAATATTTAGGTTAACAGACTAGAAATATATATTATTTATACTCTAATTTGGTAATTCTCAGTGATTATGCATATCACTTCATAAAAGTTCTAGATTAAAGAATACTTCCAAGTTCCAGATTAAAGAAATTCATGCATGGGGTGGGGGGAGGGGAGGTATCCCTCAGCCTGGCTTGCACCCTCTTGCAATCCAGGACTGCTGGCTCCTAATCACTCACCTGCCTGCCTGCCTGATCACCCCTAACCTCCTCTCCTTGGCCTCTGCCACCATGACTTTACCAAGAAGACATCCGGTCTAATTAGCATATTACCTTTTTATTAGTCTAGATGTCTTGGGCTGTGTGAATTCTACCTAACAGCTATAATTACATGTGAGGGCCTAAGGTCAGTAAAAACAGTCAAGTTACACCCTTTAGAAAATATACCTTACCCACATTTATTTGTTTCTGTGTATTACATATGACACCTTGACTTAAGAATTTTAACTGAAACGGAGATTAGCTAGTTTTACAGAAAACAGGTAACGATGTGAACCAATTCACTTCCATGTATTTGTACCTGGTTGCAGACACCTATGTGATGTTCATAAGATGAAGATAATCCTTTGTTTTCATCCTTTAAAGTTTCCTGCAAGGGAATGAATAAAGGGTCTATTTCCAGGAGACTGTTTTTGCCATTGAAAAATGTCTTCTTCAGGCATTTGCTGAATGATGCATTAGCAGGAGCTACAAGGATCACATTGTTTCACACCAAATAGCCTCTACACTTTGATTCATATATCACACGTGTTCTGTTTCTTGCATTTCTGTTTTCACACCCACCACCTAAGTGCAAAGGGATTTGAAGACAAGCGCCACAGTTTTCTAACTTTCAGCTGCTTCGGTTGTATTGATGGAGGAAGTTATGGAACATGTAGAAAATAGAATCAAGATTAAGGAGATCATATTTCTGTTTTATACACTGTGATACAGTGAAGCTCGCTGAGGAACAATTACACAAAACATCCATTTTAGATAGTTTGCCTTCACTGAAAATCCCTGAAATTGGCAAATACCATTTTTGAAAAGATTATTTACCGTAGAGAGGAGAGGCCCGAAGGGATGACTTCATAGAATGTGAAGGAGGATACCAATAACGATAAATAGCTGATTGAGGAAAGAAATCAACATATAACTCTCTTCATATTTTGAGAAATTCAAAACAAGGAAGTGAGTTTAACACGTTAAGCGCCCGGCCTGTTTTGTCTTCCGGATGGAAAGTATAGTGTTAGTCACCGCTGACAGACTGGGCCCTTAACGTGTTAAATGACTCCAGGAAAGTTTGTTTCTTATAGAAACCGAGGTATAATAATGAGGATGGTTAGATATTTTTCTTACTAGTACTGAAAAATACATGTGCATCCCACAAATGAGTCCTGAAATTGCCAGTAGTTATACTGCCTGATGGATCCAGATTCTCAATGTGAATGAAATGTAGATAACCTTAGGGAATCCTACCTGATGCTATTAATTCACATTTTATAAATTAATTTAGATAAGTCCCTGATCTGCCAAATGCATAGTTTACAGATATTCAACTCCATAACTAAGGTTATATTTTTGAAATATCAGAATTAATTTTACAATGGAAGGGATCTTAGTGAACCTATATCTAAACACTTTCAATCTATAGAGGATGGAAGGTAAGACTAGAAAATTTTACAGACTTTTTCCAATGCCACATAGTGGTAACATACAATTCTGTATAACAGTGGAATCCAAGTCAGCGCTTTTGAAGCTACAACTCATTGGCCACTTGATCTGAAACTGTACAAATTTATTATATGAACATACAGCCATTCCTCAAATCTACCTTTGAGGCAACCTTCCTAACTTCCAGAGTGCCTGGAAAGAGACTTAGGTACCTATTCTCAAAGTTTTTGCATAATTTCTTAATGATCACCATGGAGCACACAGAGTTAAATAACAAAATAAATAACATTTCATCAATGTTAACAAGATGAAAACAAAGAAAATAAAGTAGAAAGGAAAGGGGTGATTTAGCCTCAAATTAAATCAAGTTTATGAAGGAAGAAATTATTATTGTTGAACAGAGAGCACACCAGGCACTTAATAAATATTTTAAATAAACAGGAATACAGTGTGACGTATGCATAAAAGATAAATGTGGATTCTTATTCACCCCCTTTATCCCTCTATCCTAATTCACAATTCCTCCTCAGCAACAGTTTACTATCCACTGAACATCTACCGACCTAATTACTCTGCTCTAGAGATTCTAGTTTTATTTCTCCTCCTAAGCAGAAATACTCATTGAACAAACCATGGCACTATTATCTTTATCTAGCTACATTATACTTTTAAGCATTATCACAAGACTACAGTGGATAGAGTGTCAGCCTGCAGACAGAAGGGTCTGAGGTTCGATTTTGGTCAAGGGTACATGCCTGGGTTGCAGGCTCAATCCCCCAGTAGGGGGCATGCAGGAGGCAGCCGATCAATGATTTTCTCTCATCATTGATGTTTCTATCTCTCTCCCTTCCTCTCTGAAATCAATAAAAATATATTTTTAAAAAAAACTATTAGAAGCACTGTCTTGTAGACCCTAACACAGTTAGGGTGTCCAATTAAAAAATGCCTTGAAAAAAATATTTACAACAATGTAAAAAAAAATCCATATATTTTTATTACATACATATGTACATTCAACACACAAACACACACACAAATTTGGCCAAGCAAAGTAGATGGATAATGAAATAATTTAGTATTATTTAGTACATAATTCAACAACATATCTAAACATACATTAACTTAAAAACAAAAATTCTAATTTTTCCAAGGAAAGGCTTAATTGAAATATAAATCTGGCCCTGGCATGTGTGGCTCAGTTGGTTGGGCATAGTTCTGTGCACCAAAAGGTTGGAGGTTCGATTCTCATCACAGATCACAGTGCATGCCTGGGTTGCAAGTTGGATCCCCAGTAGGGAGTGTGCAGGAGGCAGCCCACTGATGTTTCTCTCTCTCTCTCCCCCCTCTCTCTCAAAATAAATTTTAAAATCTTTAGGAAAAAAAAATATATATATATAAATTTGGTCTTCAAAAATCAATGTCAGTAGACATCAGTAATTTCCATGCGTAGAACACATTGCCTTTAAAGAAATATAAATTCTACCTAGAAACTTTCCAATTTTTCAAAAAGTGAAGTCCAATGTTATGACTCATGAAATCATTCAAGTATTTTCTAGCTGTCTGAGGTGTGCTCTTCAACCAATCACTGACCACGGAGCCACTTGGAGAAGAAAGACAACAGCTCTTAAACAGTGAGAGATCTGCTGCAGAGAGAGGCCAGCGGGGAGCTCTACCAGAGGGGGGAAGACCATTGGCCTAAGATGATGTGTCAGTATTCTCTAAGATAAGCTGACTTAAGTGAGCTGTATTGTTGGGGTCTTTCTCAGGCTCCTTGTACTGTTACAACAAAATTGGGAAATTGAAGTTGAATGTTGTTCAGATAAGCAGAGCACAGTACAATGTTCTTTGGCACCTCCCACCAAACAAGTCAGGTCCAGACCAGCACCCGCAGTTAACAACACAAGAGAGGGACCTGGACATCAGCAGTCTTTGATGTTATCTTGGATAACCCAAGTCTTCAGAGGGAATTACTATACCCATAGCTATATTTTTTCTTGTGAATTGTGACTAGGGAGTCTAAGTATACCGGAAGTCAACTAGCCTCTTTAGATTTATTTCTTTTGATTAAAGAGAGTTTTATTCATTTGAATTAATTCATATATATCTCTCCATATTTATGTTTAACAAAAAAAGTCACATAGGTACAAAGAAATTTTACCCCTGTCACTTAAAAAGCCTAAAACCCAGTGGTTAAAGCCATAAATTTACTTTCTACGGTACTCTATTTAAAGTTAGTATTTGATGAAGAATTATAGAGACATATCTAAACCTAAAAAGGTAATTCTTTGTTGTGGTCTTTCTACATTTAATATGTCACTATAACTTTTCCTTGTGCATAAAATACTTTTATTTGAAAAAAAGAGAGGGTCCAGTTCTCATTGGGAAAAAAGTAGACTCACCCGCAACAATAAAGGAATCCCGGACAGTAGAGGCTGTGTGGGTCATTGGGTCCAAGTGATTTCCAAGGAATGAACATGCCAGCAGAATAACTGACAAACAGGCATTACCAAGGTCCTTTATCAAGGGCCACCTAAAAGATTTTTATTTTATTTATTTTATTTTTTTAAATATATTTTATTGATTTTTTTACAGAGAGGAAGGGAGAGAGACAGAAAGCCAGAAACATCGATGAGAGAGAGACATCTATCAGCCGCCTCCTGCACACCCCACAGTGGAGATGTGCCCGCAAGCAAGGCACATGCCCCTGACCGGAATAGAACCTGGGACCTTTCAGTCCTCAGGCTGACACTCTATCCTCTGAGCCAAACTGGTCTCGGCCTAAAAGATTTTTAAAGGTATGTCCCCAAACCACCTCACATGTAATACAGATACAGCAATCTTCTACAAAATAAGTAGCGAATCTTATTCAATCCTATCTTTGAATCAAATACAAAAACGACAAATATTTGCATTTGGCACACGTGTTCTTGTCGATGAATATGCAGTTCTGAGAAATATAATCTGAATGGAATCCAGATATCTGATGACATGTGCCGATGGGGAAACCTGTGCATGTTCAGAGGACTTATAGCAGGGTCTTCCAAACCTCCTTCATGTCATCATTGGAATTCATATCCTTCTGTTTTACAACATATGAGATTTTCAAAATATCAGACAGTGGAAGATACAGGTCTCATACACAACCTATATTCTAATGCCCCTCAATTGTGTATGGGAGCCAATCGTAAAGAGAAAGAACTGACAAAATAAGAACTGATAGAATGAAGAAAATACGAGGCCTTCATTCTTCCTTACTAGATATCCAGTATCTCAAATTGTTCCACATCCTCCAGTGTTGTTTTTTTAGTGTGTGTGTTTATTTTACTTTGATTTTTTTTACAGAGAGGAAGGGAGATAGAAAGTCAGAAACATCAATGAGAGAGAGACATCGATCAGCCGCCTCCTGCACACCCCAAAGTGGAGATGTGCCTGCAACCAAGGTACATGCCCCCAACCAGAATCGAACCTGGGACCTTTCAGTCCACAAGCCCATGCTCTATCCACTGAGCCAAACCGGTCTCGGCCTCCAGTGTTTTTTTTATATTCAAAGAAAGGAATATGTCTTTTCATGTATTCTACATATCCAGACATAGAATTATGATGTTACTGTGTGATTTAACTAGGTTTCCCTTGTTCTGAATATTTCTGGAATAAATTATATAATACCAAAATTTATACTGGCTTGTGACTTTTTCTACTGCATTTTAATAGTAGGAAAATCAAGTTTTTGTTTCTGACTGATGTGGTCAGGAGTGAGCTACAGCTACACAGACCGCACATTCCCTCCTAGCAGCGAGTGGACAGCCTTGCGGTATCAGCTATACCTTTTAAAGAAAGAGCGCTTTCCAAACCCACCGTTTCCAAAATCTTGTTTAAATACATAATCCCAAGTAGGACATGTTTATCCTAGTCTCTATCGCTGGCTTGGTCTCTGTTAAGCATTAGTGTGTGACCTCAACAAGAGAAAAAAGAATACATTTTAGGGTGTAGCCTAGGATATTTATTTTTTTTCCTTTTTTATTGAATTTACTGAGGTGACACTGGTAATGAAATTAAACACTTTTAAGTGCACATTCTACAACACATCATCTGTACATGTATGGTGTGTTCACCACCCCAAGTCAAGTCTCCATCCATCACTATTCATCCCTCCATCTACCTCATACCTCCTCCCCTGGCAATCACCACACTATTATTCGTGTTGAAGTTGAAAATAAAATCATCTCAATTATTGTAGAGACATAAGAAGCTGATGGGAGGATTGTCAACCTAAAGGCAAAGGAGTAACATCTTATCATCCATGAATTCCCTGAAGCCACACCCAATTTTATATGCACTCTTCTTCTCTATCTGCTATTACCATCATTTTAATGTTTTTAGGCAAAATGCATGACATAGCTCCAATCCTAGCTCAGGAGCTGCCTGTAAGCTTTTCAGTCTTTGAGGCCTGTTTTGATATTTTTTGTCTCTTTACCTTGCTTTCTAATCTTGTGTTTTCATCCTTCACCTACTGAACCGGCTTTCATGTATTTTTAAAATGAAGACAGACAAAGAAATACTATGGAAAGAATGTGAAAAGTGATACTGATATAATAGTCATGCCTACTATAATTCTGAATGTACTGTTATGGTTTATTTTATTTTTGACATTTCACACACAAAAACATCCTAAGTATCTACCTGGAATGACCCAAGGGAGAACATAAATGCAAAAAAAAAAAAAAATGACAGAGCAATTTGTGCAAGACTTTTTTTAAAAATACATATATATATATTGATTTTTTTATTTTTTTTTATTTTTATTTTTTATAGAGAGAAAGGGAGAGGGATAGAAAGTTAGAAACATTGATCAGCTGCCTCCTACATGCCCCCTACTGGGGATATGCCCGCAACTAAAGTACATGCCCTTGACCAGAATCGAACCTGGGACCTTTCAATCTGCAGGCCAACGCTCTATCCACTGAGCCAAATTGGTTTTGGCAATTTGTGCAAGACTTGATGCTAAAGCAGACTGTTATATTTGCAACCTTTTAAAAAGAATAAAGATTAGCTATATTCTGATGGAACAGCATATCTATTTTTTTTCAATGTGAAAAAAATAAAATA
This sequence comes from Lasiurus borealis, assembly GCA_004026805.1. NCBI lineage: Eukaryota > Metazoa > Chordata > Mammalia > Chiroptera > Vespertilionidae > Lasiurus > Lasiurus borealis. Next base: position 19,114 of record PVJN01016193.1, on the reverse strand, counting down.
AACTGGGAGGATCAACACATGTTAGGACCAGTATAAAATGCAGCTTGAACTAATAAGGCTTTGGTGTAATTAGTTATGCCAAATTAAACTATATCTACAAAGTGAACTCTGGTTTCCTAAGACTAAGGTTTAGATGCACTGAATGCGTAAGCAGATCTCAGACTTTCATCACTTCAAATGGTGCTCTGGTGGCTTAAGGGCTCTGATGCTCTTATGCATAGGCACAAAGCATTGAGGTTAGGGATGGGGAGGTGTATCTTTAAATGTGAAATCAGATTTTAACTTGTGAAAATTAATTTTTCTGTGACTGTATTCTGTAATTTTTATGCTTTTGTTTTTGTTGCTCTCTCTACATCATAGAAACTTCCATGCAATTTGTGTGTTTCAATTAAGGCCTAAAAGCAAACCCGATCATCAGACCAGCAGTGAAGTCTGAGGTCACCCAGCTCTTACATGATCCTAAGAGGGACGGAGCTCACTTTTAAGCGCCTCGCAACCTGTAATGCACTCACCGTTCAGGTGGCAAGTGTGTGTGGTGGGAAATCCTTGGTAAGAAGGTCATTTCCCATACCAATCACTTCTACTCTGGTCTCGTCAGAGAACGAACATTTGTTTCACAGATCTTGCCTTTCACTGGCTCAACGTCAAGCGGGAGGTGCTTGTTTCAGAGAATGATAAATTTCCCAGCACAGCCCAGTGGCTGCATGCAGGATCCACCCTGCACGCAGGAAGACATGTGGTGTGATTCTCCCATGCCACGTCATGGCGCTGCACATACAGCCAACCCTCGCGGTTGCCCCTGGCAAACCACCTTGACTGACAGCTCGGCTTCCTGTCCTCGGCTCCTGCCTGGATAGTCATTCATGAGCCTGCATCCCAGCTTCCCTGCAACGTGATGGCTATCCAGAAGAGAGGTGGAGTCTCCCAATGGATGTCACCCTGAGCTTCCACACACACACATGTCCCTGGTTATCAGAGCTTGGTGTCCATCCCCGGGGACAAAGTCTCATTACCTCAAATATTCCACAGCCACTCACGGAAAGGTGAACAAATTAAAATAGATGGCATCCCTTTCCCCTCGTCCTCTGCCAGTCTCCCCCCAAAATGGCCAGGCTATATTATATAATATACTTCCTTAGCCAGATTCCAGGAATTCTACGGGCTGCAATTTAATCCTTGGGAAACCAAAGGATATTAAATGATCTAAACTGTCTTAGCCAGAAATCTCTGATTTGGCCTCCCTTTGAAGTTTGCATCTGAAACTTTTTGATGTCTTAATATTGTTTTAGAAATTAGGGGAGGGGGGAGAGTTGACTTTGTAAATCATTTTAGGATTGCAAAAAATGACATTATGATGATGAATGGCACAAGGCTTAAAAAAAAAAAAGAAGTTTCTCTGAATATTAAATTAATCACAAACCGAGGCTGTCTAACGTTAGCTCCTGATAACGTCGAGGTCCTGTGGCATTCCAGATGCTCTCCGAAACAGAAATATTCTGTCTTTATTATGAGCACCTTTCCACATCTGCAATTCCGTTATACAATAAAGTCTTGTTCTTTTGTTGCAGGGATTGCCCTGGTTCGTTTTTTTTATTATTAATTTGAACCATGTGGGCAAAGGGTAATCCAGTAAGCCGGAGGATTTCAGATCAGAGCTCTCGCGCAATCACACGTAACATCAAACATCTGGGCATTTAGATGGATAGGGAGAGGGCAGAAATTAACAAGTCCTGAAGCACTGTCTGGATGCATGGGTCTTAATTGTATGTAATTTTATTCACTTTGTATATAATGTCTCTTAGCATGCCTTCTTTACAAAATGGCCAGGTTATAGTCCAAGTAAAAATTCACAACTCATTTGTACCGGTTGCATACACATGCATGCTAACCAAACAGCTTTCGTGAAAAAGACCTTAAAGCTCCTATTATAAATTGCTTGAGCAACCTTGCATCACTTTTATTATATCTAACAGCAAGCTTAACAGTTCTCTTAAAGGGAACTTGATCTATAAGTTTCCTTGAAACACCGCATCACATAGTTACCTATTTAACACAAAACCTATCATAGAGACATTTTGCCCCTAAGGCATATTACCCCATCATACACAACAACTAATAGTTGCCTTCCTCTGTGTTTTGCCAATCCCTGCACATTCCTAACTGCACTTCCATGAAGATTTGGGGGAAAAAAGAAGTTAAATGCTATATAATAGGAAAATAATACGTCGACTTGCTTCAAATTTCTACATTTTTGCAAAGTACCTGAACCTTGCAGACAATAAATAAGAGAAATGTTTAAATATCTTGCTAACAAAAATTCTCCCTTGAGTTTTAGAAGTCCGTTTAAAACAGAAAGGTACACAGAAACTGAAGAAGCAAAACTAATCATTGTTGCTAAATATGCTAGTTTAATCATGTTTAGGATTAAAGTGATATTGAGAATAGTAAAAAAAATAAAATAAAATAAATCCTATTCAACACCAAAAAGGAAGGCACAATAGGGCCATCCCAAAAAAGTTAAAGTTGACCCCCTCTCCCCAATCCTTTAAAGTTTCTACTGCAGTCCAAAGCCATTTACTTCCAATGCATGATGCAAATACCAAAGCAGCTATTCTTGAAGGTTTGCCTGAATGGATGGTATTTGCATTCTGTAACCCAGATGCTGTGCGTTTTACTGCAGATGCCAGGTGCGGACATTCAAAAGTAGAAACCTCAAGATCAAAGGAGCAAAGGTTGATCCTGTTGAAATATTCAGCCACAAGTCATTCATATGACTGGAGACTTTTTGTTTCATGAGGTGTTTACATCCTTTGTTGTTAAGCTATTTATTGCCTTTGAAAACAGTTCACCTTCCCCTTTGGAATACTATAGAGTGTGATATGGTTTTAATGTGTGTTAAGGGAACATCCGTGTTTGCAATGGAAATCAACACCACTATTACTGCAAAAATAAATTCAATGCTTTTGGGCTTAAAAACAAAAAAAAAGAAAAACAGGTCAATGTTTTATTTAAGGGAGAGGTATCCCAGGCCCATAAACAATACATGATATAGATGAGACAGATATTGAAACACAGAAGGTAAAGGAAATGGGAAGAAGAAAAAAATTATAAAACTCAACGAGCTTGAAAAGCTAGCTGGACAAGGGAGAGCTGAAAACACAGCACACACGAGTAATTCCCACATCAGCATGCTCTTCTCCTCCTGCCCAGGCCTCAGAGGATCTGACTCTCTGGTTGTAGCATCTCTGTGCATGAATTCACCAAATACTCGCTGAGCACCTTCTGTCGGCCAACAATGTAAACACCAGTGAAAACAAAACAGCCCCATCCTTCAAGGAACTTACACTCTATTGGAAGAGACAGACAAATACACTACATTTTTCCTGTATAATGGAGTAGATGTTAGATTAGCAAAACTCAGGTTCGCCGCAGAAACATGAAGGAAGGAGACAGCTAACTGTTTGGGTACGGCTGAGCAGATTCCCCAGGCAGTAGTCAGTGAAGGGGAAAGGAGTGTGGTCTCGGCAGAAGGAAAGGAGATGAGAAAGTACAGAACGTTTTTACATAGTGGGGCAAAGTAGATTCACACAGAAAATAATACAATAATTAATAAAGAACAATAATACTCGCATAAACGCTGTTTCACACACTCACAACTGTAAGCCTACTCTTCCCCCAAACAGAACATGAGGACTCCAGGGCGAGCCATGGGGAGGGTTAGTGTACAAAGATAAAGAATTATTTCGAGATCATGAAGACCTTTTATCTCTTCTCATCTCCACTTCTCAAGGAAGGGAATGTCACATAAGCTCAACCTGCACTGCCTACCACTCACTGCAGCCTCAGATAAGGACTGCCTGGTCCAGACTGCAAGGGACACATTCTTCTAAAATGTAGACAATCTGAGAGAAACCAAGATGGCGGCACAGGTAAACACCTGAAATTGCTGTGGCGCACAACCACTTCAAAACTACAACTGAAAACAGACGTCATCCAGAACCACAGGAAGGCTGGCTGAGTGGAAATCCTACAACTAGAAGGAAAGAGAAAAGCACTCTGGGATTCAGAGGAGCTGCAGAAATAAAGTGCAGAGGTATGGAGGTGCACACGTGGAGAGGGCTGGCTACTGAGTACATGGCTGGCTTTTTCAATCCGAGGGAGACACAAGCTCCCGACTGCTCTGAACTCCAGTTCCGGGCCAGACTCTGGGGATCCAGACTCATACGGAGAGAAACTGGACTGTCTTGCAGAAGTTGGAATGAGGACGGCTTTCTCCCAGAGGTGCTTGAAGTGATTACCATGGGACACTGAGAACTGGGGGCTTGTTAGGGCAGAGCTGATGGGAAGCCATTGCTGTTTGCTCCACCCTGAGGCCTCACCCTACCCAAGCTGTGCACAGAGGCTTTTGCATATGAATGGCCTGGTCCTTTGAAATCTAAACTTATCTAACAAACTGCAGCTGAGTCAGAGAGACCCAGAACATCCAAAAGAAGGCCCATAGAAAGGGAGTGGACTGACAGTCCTCCGGGGCTAAAGGAATGTGAGGGGTGCGGGTAGTGACTGGACAAAAATCGTACACCTACGGATGAGGACAGTGGAGGGGGGGTAAGGGCAGAGGGTGAGGTGGGAACCAGGTGGAGGGGAACTATTGGGGAGGGAAGAGGAACAATTGTAATAATCTGAACAATAAAGATTTATTAAATAAATAAATATATAAACAATCTATTTAAAAGAAAAGAAAGATACAGGGTACATTTTGCACTGTTGTCCAAATATTTACTACTTACTCAAGAAAACATTTAAAACATTTAAGACAATTGTAAATAGCAACAGGGAAGGATTGAATCCCACTAGATTCTACTTGAAAATGGAGAAACTGCAGACTGAATCTCTTCTGAAACAATCTCTTGTTGCAACCTTTTGCTAGCATTTCTATGGTTATTAATTATATAATAATGATGATAGTATTATTATTAATAATAATAAACTTTACTAGGTATATAATATCTGCCAGGCACTCCCCTGAGTTTTTCCTGAATTCTCCCATTGTTCTTCTAAGAACATAAACTTTAATCAGTAAAGAAAAAAATGTTTTAAATAATAGGAAAAAAATAGCCTGGAAACTTGGCAAGTCTGACATACAGAGTTGATGTTAGTTACTTTATTACTAGTACATTTATCTGTTAAGGAAATCAGAAGAAATTCTGTCTGAGTATATCTATTTTTATGTATTTTTGATGGTAAAAATGGACCTATATGGGCTTCCATTTTTCATCTAAAAGGTTGTTATAGGAACTAAATAATACATATACAGTAAAAAAAAAATAAAACCAAGGGATTAAGGATTCAAACAAAAAGCATGTAAACTGGTTACAGTCATTATCTTCATTTTAAGATTAAGACACCGAGGATCAGTGATCTAGAAGGACTCAAAAATAAGCGATGGTAATTTTTCACATATTCTAATACCAGGCACACAGTCCCAAGTAGGGAAATGAATAAAGAATCATCTCATAAAATGGAAACTTCCCAAATCTATGTAGCTTCACAGAGAAATATGAATGCTCCCTAGGGCTGATGAAAGAATTCCTGAGAAATAGAGTTTAACATCAGAAGTGAGTCATTTTCAGGGTCAGCAAACTTTTCTGCCATTGCAAACAGTTTTCCCCTTTCCTTTCGGTCTTCTGTACCCTTAGCTCGCAGCCACGCTGACTGTCAAATGCAGACCAGTCCGCAAGCATTCAGAAACTACTCCCCATCTCCTGCATTTTGTCTGGTTACCATAGAGAGAAATAAACTTCTCTGGTTAAAAGAGGGTACAGGTGGCCTTACTGGCAGGGTTTGTGTTAACACAATGCCCATAGCCCCCCATACACCCGAACAGCAACTTGGATATCAAGTGTTCCTGTAGTCCAGTGGTTCTCAACCTGTGGGGGGGGTCACGACCCCTTTGGGGGTGGAATGACCCTTTCACAGGGGTCGCCTAAGACCATTGGAAAACACCTATTTCCCATGGTCTTAGGAACCAACACACCGCTCCTTGGTGTAGCAAAATGTAGCCATGTAGTTTACTGTTGTCATATGAAGACTATTACCCATGCTACACCACGACTCAAGACAAAATTTCATTTATTGGTAATTAGAAATAAATATTTCACAATATATAATTACACATTGTTTTTGTGATTAATCACTATGCTTTAATGATGTTCAATTTGTAACAATGAAAATACATCCTGCCTATCAGATATTTACATTACAGTTCATAACAGTAGCAAAATTACAGTTATGAAGTAGCAACGGAAATAATTTTATGGTTGGGGGTCACCACCACATGAGGAGCTGTCTTAAAGGGTCGTGGCATTAGGAAGGATGAGAACCACTGCTGTAGTCTGATGCTGGGTGTTAATGACCCCCAAACTCACCGGCTTAAGACAAACATTTCTTTTACAGTATCTTGTGAGCTCAGTTGAAGTGGTTCATCTTTGGGGTTTCTAATTCGATTACAGTCAGAGAGTGGCTGGGTCTAGGGTATCTAAAGGCTTCTTCACTCACATGTCTGATGCATGTGCAGACACGGGTGGAACAGCTAACAGCTAACTACACCTTCATCTGGCTCTTCCTGTGGCTAGCCTGGGCTCCTTCCTAGCCTGGTTCCATGAGCATGCTCAGTCTTCATACTGGCTGTCCTCAGAAGGAGCCTTCCAAGATGCCATCATTAATTAGAAACTGGTTTTGTCTTTAAAGCGAGGCTTGGAAACAGATAGGAGGTCACACTGTCATATTCCACTGATCACTCAGATTCCGGAAGGGAAGAAGCCCTACCTCCCATTGGGAAAAGGTCAGACAACCTGTGACTACCTTTACCGTATCACCCTAAGCCCTTGGCTGGAAATAAGGCCTTGAATTTTATTTTGAAAAAAATTGTTTTCGCTTACCAAATTTCTTAAAAAGAAGTAAAAAGTAGTGAAATTTAATAGGCTTAATCAATGCTCACAGGAAGGAAGCAATTTATATTCTATTAGAGTTTTAAGTTTTTAATGAGCTTATAACTAGTCTATAATGTTGACTAGTGGCCCAAGTGCTTATTTATGTTAGCCACTAGTCTGAAAATTTGATGGATGGTGTTATTTATGGATCGTAACTTCAACTCAACCCAGATAATCTGGCAAAGATGCCAACACTCAAGATTATAGGGAAGAAAATGGCAATTGTTTCACAGCACTTAAAAATATTTTTTTTAGAGTTAGCAGTTATGATAGACTGCATAGCAAATAGTGTGTTCTTTCAAATGATTTTATAATGATAGCAACGATTTTCATACAATTCTATGGGAGAATTGTTCTTTCCAGAAGTATTTTTTAATGGCTGTTTAAACAATACTGGATATTCACACAGAATGTAGACCATAGTGGCTTGATCCACTTCATTAATTAAGCCTGGGGAAAAATCAGTGGCCCCTTAATTTGGGATTAAAAGGTTTCTTCCTGTGACTTTTAATTTAAATTCCCAGCGAGTAAACTAGGATATGAGTCTTTAAAGTAGTCTTCAAAATAGCTTATTTGAATGTCGGCTATTTCAAATGCAGCATTAATAGCCCTGTTCTTTGCTGAATAAAATGTATGATACAGTCCACATGGGAAGGTGTTCAAGGATTGTTTGTGATAATAAGAAATAGGAGATCTCTGAGCCTAGCTTTGGGAAAATAAATAAATTGTGTATGAATACTGTAAACTACTTATTGTGTGGTAACAGAGAAAATGATGAATAGATATAAAAAGAGTAACATACATCTTTAAAATAAGACTAAGTAGAAGAAAATCTGAAACAAAATTAGTTCTCTATAACAATACACTTTACTTTATGTCAACTAAAAATCCACACAATATATATAGATTTTACAAGATTAAATGCAAGCAGAATGATATGCCTCAGACATACCCTGAGATTGTTCATAAGGGTGAGGATATAGGATGTACATTGCCAATGAAATGGGATAAAATTTTTTAAATAACAAAGAAACCTTTCATATGCCAATGACAATGATTTCTCGTAAACTGAGTAGTTAGGTTTGACTCAACCCTCTTGACCAAATAACACAAATTATGATTCAATTACTATTATCAATTTAAATTTATAAATGGCTAGATATTATAGATTCTATTCTGGAACCTGATAAACACAACTAGTCATTAATTAAATGTCATATTGAACATAAAAATCAGTTATATTAAAATAATAATATATAATAGGGACTCGAAGAGGCCTGTCTTCCATGATTTATTTACACTTTGCCAGCTCAGGTTAATGTAACTCGCGCTCTTAAAAACGTATTTTAAATGTTGGCCTATGTCCAAACAACTACTTCAAGAGATTGATCCAAAGGCTGTATTGAGCAATACACACACACAAAAAAAAATGCTATATTGACTCAGAGGATTCTGGGAAGATGGTGAAGTAGGAGAGACCAGGATCTGTTTGTATTCCCACTTCGACAAAAACAGCACTAGCAGAATCTTTCTGCTGCAACTATTTTGGAAATCTGGAGTCTACTGAAAGCTTACAGATTCTAGGAGATTTAGGGGGTAAATTGTAGCTAATTTTGGTCAGTTTCACTCTTAGCAGAGTAACAGCTCCCCGTCCTTACTCCTCTGCCTCAGCAGGCGGACACGCAGGCTTTCCAGCAGCCGCTTGGAGGAGCCACGGTTTGCAGGCCTCAGTGGGTAAAGAACGGTGCCCTCCAAATATCACTGTGTTCTGATCACTGATTGCTGCTCCGAATCACAGAGACAAAGACAAAGAGGTAGGCGACCATTTTTGCTGTATTTTCCCCAAATCATTGTAAGCCTCTGCCCTATAAAACTTTCAGAAGAAAAAAACAGAGGTTAAGGTTCATGGCATTGGATTGGGCAACGATTTCTTGGATCTGACACCCAAGGCGCAGGCAACAAAAGAAAAAACAGACAGATTAAACATGTGAAAAACAACTGTGTTTGGCAAAAGATGCTTTCAGCAAGCTGGAAAGTAAATCCACAGAATGGCATAAAGTATTTGCAAATTATTGATCTGATGATTGATTCATATCCAGAATTTATAGAGAACTTCCAAAACTCAACAACAACAAATCTGATTAAAAAATAGACAACGGACCTGATAGGCACTCTCTAAAGAAGATATATTTGGGGAGTGAGGAGGGAGAAGAAATACAACTGGCCAATAAGCATATGAAAAGATGCTCAACACCGATAATCATTAGGGAAATATAAATTAATGAGAAAGCACTTCACACACCTTAGGATAACTATCATTAAAAAAGAAAGAAAGAAAGAAAGAAAGAAAGAAAGAAAGAAAGAAAGAAAGAAAGAAAGAAAGAAAGGAAGGAAGGAAGGAAGAAAGAAAGAAAGAAAGAAAGAAAGAAAGAAAGAAAGAAAGAAAATAAGTGTTGGCAAAGATGTAGAAAAAAGGAAACCTTTATTGGTGGGAATATAAAATGGTATATTTGTAATACCAGTATGGTGGTTCTTGAAAAAAACATATATATATGTATATATATATTTTTTAGATCATATATATATATATATGATCTAACAATTCCACTTCTGGGTATATATTCAAAAGAATTGACAGCAAACCCTTGAGAAGATGTATTTATGTCCATATTCCTAGCAACATTATTCACAATTGCTTAAACATTAAAGCAACCCAAGTATATATTGATTGATCAATGAATAGACAAATAAAATGTAGTATGTACATCTAATGAAATGTTATTCAACTTTAAACAAGAAAAATCTGACAAATGCTACAACACTGGTGAACTTGAGAACACAATGCTAAATGAAATCAGCCAGTCACAAAAAATACTCTGTAATTCCATTTATATGCATTACTTAGAATAACCAAAATCATAGAGACACAAAGTAGTGTTTGTTGCCATGAACTGGGAGAGGAGTGAATGGAAAGTTACTGTTTTAATGGGTATAGTTTCAGTTTTAAATATGAAAAGCGTTTTGGAGATAGATGATGGTGATAGTTGCACAACATATGAATATTTAATATCATTGAACTGCACACTTAAAAATGGTTAAGATGGTAAATTTTATATTATGTGTAATTTACCATAAACAAAATTAAAAATAAAATGGAGGGAGGAGAAAGGAAGGCTCATAACAATCGCAGGTCTATTATAATTATGAAATACAGCTAAACATGCATCTCCAATTCCTTGATTAAAGCCAGGCCAATTGCCTGAAAGTAATTTACAATGACCATTGCCTCTGTTTCTGGCCTGTATTTAAAGTTAAATAACATTCTCTGCTTCATATATGTAGAACCTTGAAGACCAAGAAACCACCTTTCATTATAAAATGTCTGTTCAGTCCCAGCCAGGTGGCTCAGTTGGTTAGAGTGTTGCTCCTTCCACTACATAGGTTGCAGGTTCCATTCCCGGATGGGGTATGTTCCAGAGGCAACCAATTTATATTTCTTTCACATCTCTCTCCCTCTCCCTTCCTCTCTCTCTAAAAATCAATTAAAATTGTATTTTAACAAAACAACTGCCACTGAATTATTTAATACTATTATAAATAACTGCCCACCAAATTATTTACTACCATTATCTTATTATTTTTTTAATATATTTTTATTGATTTTTTTACAGAGAGGAAGGGCAAGGAATAGTTAGAAACATCAATGAGAGTTAAACATCAATTAGCTACCTCCTGCACACTCTCTACTGGGTGTGCCTGCTACCAACATATATGCCCTTGACTGGAATCAAACCTGGGACTCTTCAGTTCTCAAGCTAATGCTCTATCCACTGAGCCAAACCAGTCAGGGCTTATTATTGATTGTTAAGAATACCAAGTATGATATATGTGAACAATGTTATAATAATATAGATTTAATGTTTGATGGGAAACATACCTAAAACTACTTATTGGTTAAAAAAATTCTAATCGATATTGTTCTATGGGGTCCAAAACTGCAATTATTTGAATATTTTCAACACAATAACTGAATAATTTTTCTTACATGAGGTAGATTAAAGACCATCATGTTAGTTTAAAACAATACTCATTGAACAGCAAAGGAGAGGAATTTTACAGTAATGTAAATTCCAGTGTTCCAACTATAATTTCAGTCATGCAAGGACCAGAATATTAAGCCATCAAAAAATAATCCATGAGAAAACTGCTGATTCCATGGTTTTTGGACGGAATATAGCCCTAAAAATATGTTTCAGAAAGTTTGTTTAGTATTATATAACTACTTGGGTTATGTGGTTTTCATATTTTTCAGTCGATTTACTAAAACCATTGGTCCTAGATTTAATTCCTCACCACATAGGGAAACTTCCAAGCTTCCAAAATAATAGAATCACATTATATTTCTTCAAAGTTTAGAATGACAATTGCATTCGGTTACATACTGATGATAAAAGTCATGAAAAGACATTTTTAAAATATGCTCAGTCTGTGTAAACCACTAAAAAACTAACTTAAAATTATGATATAAAGGGCCTTTCCAGAATTACCGAAGACAATGAAGGCAATGTCAAGTCGGATTCCACAACATTATCTGTAATAACTGTTACATACATAATCCAAACACGAGGGCACAAAGCACGCAATTTCACTCAGTCGCCAGTGGCCCAAAACTGGGAGACTGAATTCAAGAAATGCATCATTGTACCACAGACCAAAATTCTAAGCAGATAACAACAACTTTTAAAGTTTTGGGGATTCCCAGGTCTGTACCCAGAGGACCCAGATTTATTCTCAAGTCAGTAGAAGCCACATTCTTCTGCTAATTGCACCTCTCATTAACTCAGTAACGCTAGAGGAGCAGTTCAAGGGAAGCTTTGCCTATTGGAAATGCGCCCCTTTCTGCCCCCCTCCAACTCCCCTCCTCTCCCCCCCCCAATCTGTCTCTTATCTTATTTATTTATTTACTTACTTATTTATTTACTTATTTATTGTTCATCCTTGCCCAAGGACATTTTTCCATTGATTTTTTTTAGTGAGGGAAAGAAAAAGAGGGAAAGACAGAGAAACATCCATGTGAGAAAGATACATCGACTGGTTGTCTCCTGCACATGCGTGGACCAGGTCCTGGGCTGGGGAGGAGCCTGCAACCAAGGTATGCCCTTTGCTGGAATCAAACCTGGGGTCCTTTGATCTGCAGGCCTCTGCTCTAGCCACTGAGCCAAACTAGCTAGGGCTCTGCTTTATTTAAAGGTGCAGTTGACCTATAGTAACTCATTTAAATGCAATTTGAGAAGTTTCGTCACAGATATGCATCTATAAAACTAATACTGCAGTCAAAATAATGAACATTCTATCATCAACTAGTTTCTGCATGTCCTTTTGTAATTTCTTCCTCCCAACTCCATATCCTCATTGACTGACAACCTCTGATCTGCTTCCAGCTATTTAATTTGCATTTTCTAGAACATTATATAAATGGAATAATAAAATACATTTCTTTTCTGATTTTTTTTTACTCAAGTTTAACATACAACTATGCTATCACTGATATCAATAGTCCATTTCTTTTTCCTTCTTTTTAAAAAATATATTTTACTGATTTTTTACAGAGAGGAAGGGAGAGGGAGAGTTAGAAACAACGATGAGAGAGAAACATCAATCAGCTACTTCCTGCACACCCCAAGGTACATGCCCTTGACTGGAATCGAACCTGGGACTCTTGAGTCTGCAGGCCGACGGTCTATCCACTGAGCCAAACCAGTCAGGGTAGTCCATTTCTTTTTATTACTTAGTATCCCATGCTTTAGATACACCTTTGTTTACTTATCCATTCATCAAGAATATTAACTACAGAGTCTCTGTATTCATTTCCGGCCTGGAGAAGCAGGGGGAAACCAGAAGGACATGGTACCGCGGGAGCAGAGAATGTCTCACACCAGAAGGTCTGGAGAGTACGGTAGCTGTGTCTTACCCCGAGAGTTCCAAGGGCCCCAGCAAGTCCAGAACAAAGAGAGAAGGTGAGAGATGCCTCCATATTCCTGAAGACTTTGAAGTCGGATCATTGACTTCTAATTCCACCCTAAGAATGATTGAAGTCACTGAGAGGTGGACAGAGGATAGTTGGGATTAAATTTGTGATTTTAAAAGAATCCATTTTAGCTGCAGAGTGGAAAAATGCATTACAGTGGGGTAAGGTATTCAGAGACAACGTAGGAAATGTGAAACATTCTGGGCAGATGCGTGACATAATGTAAGTCAGGATGAGGGGGGTTAGGGTGTACCATGATCAAAGGCAGATAATCAGGAAGGAGGAAACATATTCCTGACATGGTTAAGAGAGAGCATGTGAGGTTTAATGGTAAGTTTGAAGACAGAGGAAGTTCGGAAGGTCTGAAATGGGACTCAAAGGATTTCATATTCTATGAATGACAACATTATATATTGAGCGAATTGAAGGTTTTGTGTGGAGGAATGTCAGAGAAGTTCTTTAGGTTGATAATAATATGGTCCATGAATTAAAGAGATGAAGATGAGTTTCAAGGACATTTGGAAGTAATTACAGATATTGAGTCAAAGCAATACAGAACTGGGGTAGATTTGTGAAAATCGGAATTGAAATCAGGACAGAAATCTTTATCTATTTATAAAGCCTCACAATTTATTCACAGCCGCTCATTGAACCAACTCATTTCTCAACTCTGCCTTGTTTGACTTTTATAAACCTAAAATATTGTTCATGCTCAAAAGATTTTATATATTTTAAGTACCCTAATTTAAGCACCCTATAGAATTTTGTAATATTTCCTATCTTGTGCAAATAATGTCTGACTGTATTATTATTTCAACCCAAATCATTTTGATTGTTCAGCATCCTAAGTATAAAAAAATATAACCATCTATTTAATGTATACACTAATCTGTTTAAGTATTTAATAGATTAATGATGATAACATGATTAATAGTCAAATAAAACAAATTAACATCTTTATGATCATCATTATTTATCAATGAAGTAATATGATCATAGAGTAATATATATACATTTCCCCTTTTCCTTTATGAAAAATATCCTTAGGAAATTGAGCTCTGTGATGAAGAAAATATATTTTGTGCCCTACAATTTGAGGTTGAATTTGCTTATTTGATTCACAATTTGCATTATGGAAACTACTGATTTTCTCCCTTAGTTTAAATTGTAATTACTGCTTTCAAAACCAAAAAGCTACTTCACATCAATGAAATTAAAGTTCGGGTTCAATAAAATTATCAGTACCATAGACTTAAAAATTCATGAATGATAATTCAGTAACTGTATAGGTAAATATATATCCTTCAATGTATGTGTGTGAGAGAGAGAGATGATGATGATTACAACAATGCTAGAATCCATTAAGAAATGACCGAAGAATCACTGGAAGAAATTTACGAGGTCACCTGATACACAAACATACAACATGAATCAGCACTAATTATGTCTTGGTGATACAAGGGTCAGCATCAGTTGTGGTAAGCAGGCCTTTGTGCATCAGACTTTCATCACGGGCAAAAGAAACAAAATGAATGCAAAGGCTTTTCTTTTTCAATGCATATGATACTTTAATCATCATCTTTAAAAGCTCATGAGGGAATCTTTGGTGAAGTATGTTTAAAAACCTCTTCCCTCTTGTAGTAAAAAAATGTATCTAATTGGATGTTAGCTACAATGACTGAATTTTTATTTCTATAATTTATGTAAATCAAACTGTCACAGGCCAAAAGCTCAACACAAATCTAGTTTTTTTTGTGTTATTATTGGTTCGAAATGTATCTCATTTTTCTTCTTAGAACGACTTTAAACCACTTACCCGTAAGGTCAGAAAGAAAGCAAAGTCCAAATAAGATGTCAGTATTTAGGCAATCCAGCTTTCCTAATCCATGAATTCCAACTGTCCCTGCATAGTAGAGTCACTTGGAGGAATTCTGTTTAAATGCTGAGTTAATTTTTCTAAATATTATGGCACTATCCATAGTTTTCAATTCTTGGGTAATTCTTACTAATATGTACAGCCACTGTTAGACTTAATCCATGAAGCAAAATCGTGAGTGCACAAAACAATGTCCTGGATAGGGCAAACTCTGCCTACCATCAGATATTCTGATTCCATAATTCTAGGATAGGTCTAATAATCTGCCTTTTAGCTAGCAGTTCATTCTGAGACAGGTGGTCTACAGATCAAATAAGAATCACTGTCCTGAATTCAAGACCACACTCTGTATTGTTCCAATCTCTCGGTAATGCTTGTGTAAAATGATGTTTCAGAGGGAAAAAAGACTCAGAAAGTGAGAAAGTGAACTTAGAGAGCAGGCTGAGCTGAAACCGGTTTGGCTCAGTGGATAGAGCGTCAGCCTGTGGAATGAGGAGTCCCAGGTTCGATTCCAACTGGGCACATCCCCAGTTGGGGGCATGCAGGAGGCAGCTGATCGATGTTTCTGTCTCACGGATGTTTCTAACTCTCTATCCCTCTCCCTTCCTCTCTGTAAAAAATCAATAAAATATATTTAAAAGAGAGAGAAAGAGAGAGAGAGAGAGAGCAGGCTGACCTGTGAGGGCTTCAGTAATTAAAAAGAGGAGAAAATACCCCGGTGCAAGCTCTACCAGTAAAATGTCCTAAGACTCTGCCCCAGAACGTCTCCTCCCTGGGAAAGAAAGAGCAGGACTAAGAGGCAGGCTCGGCCTAAGAGCCCGTGTTTTCCTTGTAATTACTGTTCCTCCCAAAAACCGCCGCTCCTTTCCTCGGGGCTGTAGTAGCACCGCGTGACCTTTAATTCCCCCTCTCTTTAAATAAATTAAGCCCCGAAGGACGGCACGTTTCAGGGCATACATTTACAGCTTCATCTCACAACGACTCCAACCGTCAGCCAAAGCAACCTGTTCTCCTCGGAGAACCCTGAAATGGAGCCCGTCAGGCCAGTATTTTACGGGGGTAATAGAATCCATCCACTGCTTGAGGCGAGTAGGAACCACAGCCATATCCCATCAGAAGACAGAATACCTCCTCTGGGTGCTGCTGATGAAAATTAACCCCATTGTTTAAATGCAAAAATAAAATAAAATAAAAAAAGACTTAGTCTGGACTGAGCCATAGTAAGAGAAACACTTGGTCTGGCCTGGATGGCAGGCACCATGGGTAAGGAGAAGGGGCCGGTGAGTGGTAAAGACACTGGCCACACACCCCTGCGGGCCGCCCTCGGCACCCCAGACTCGGCCAGAGAGAGACACAGAGGGCTTAGGGTCCCTGCGGCCACCTCCAGTCCCCGACCCCCACCCAGCAGCTGCAGGGTGGACCCCTTGCAGAGTCTCATGCACAGTAGGTGCTCACAGCGTGGTATCCTCGCGACCACGCCCTGGCTGCCTGGCAAGTGGGCTCCCCACCCTCCACCAGGAGGTAGTGCCTGGCTGTCTCCCTCCAGAGCGCAGCCACCGTGCAACCCCCTGAGCTGGGCCAGCCTGAGCCTCCTGCTGTGCTGTTTTTTTGGGAGAGGAGGGGAAGCGGGGGTACTTGTGCTCAGTCCCCACCTGCAGCCCTGGCCTAACACGCCCACCGAGACCTGTGCTTAGTGCTGCCCTGCGAGTTTGAGCACCGCTCGGCCCTCCCCTTGCACCAGCCCCTGGGTCCCCAGACGCCCCAGTGCGCCCTAAGGACGGCAAGGCAGCGCCAGGTCCCAGGAGCAGGCAGGAGACTCCCCTCGGGGGCCACTGAGTCAGCAAGCCCCTGCCCACACTGGCCACAGACCCCTGCGGGCCGCCCAAGGCGCCTCAGACTCGACCAGAGACACAGAGGCCTTAGGGTCCCTGCGGCCACCTTCACGCCCACCAGCAGCCACACGGTGGACCCCAGCTGCCCTCCCCCACGCCCAGAGCAGGCGAGGCCGACCAGGCCGCAGCCAGATCCAGGCGTCCCTGGCCTGCCTCACCCCCGGCACTGCAGCCCCCCAAACCACTCTGATGAGCACCACCACCACCAAAACCCAGGGGCTGGCTGGAAAGTGGGGACCCGGTCAGTGAGCCATGCAGCGCCCCTGAGCGAGCCCCTAACCAGGGAAGACGGGCGCCCGTCCTCAGGCCTTCAGAAGGCCTTGGGTGGCCCATGCAGCTCAGCTGGCAGCCAGCCTGGTCAGTGGGTGGCCCACACGGCGCCCCATCTCCCTGCACCCGGCCTACCTGCCCAGCAGAAGCAGCGCCCCGGGGCCCCGGGTTGGAGGAGAAGCTCCTAAGTCCTCTGCACCGAGAGCAGCGCACGCGCGGAGGACAAGCGCGGCCCACCTGGCCGCAGGCAAACAACCCGCGGCCTCACCTCCAGGTGCCTCTGGTTTATCCAAATCCTGCAGGGCCGGGCCTAGCGCCCACCGCCTGGGAGAGGACTCTGAGCTCGGGGAGTCGCTGCAGAAAGCCTGGCGAGAAGAGAAGAGCCAGAGGAGAGAGGAGAAGAGGATAGTGTGTGGCCCTGGAAAAGCCTCCGCCCGGAGGTCCAGGCCCTGAGGATTCTGTGTGTGTTTGGAGGTTTCTTCTCCGATGAGCGGAAGCAGATTGGCAGTGGCTAACAGGCAATAAATGATGGCGCTGCTTTCCATGTTGTGTGTGTTATTCATTGCGCAGACAGCACTGAGCTACTCACACTTCCCCACACAGTGTTTGCTGGGTCTCCGTTGCATGCCAACCCCAAACCTGACATCCAAACCAGGTCAAAGGGCCAGACGGTGAGCTGGGCTTAGAACAACAGCAACAGCAAAGTAATCTTGCACGTCTTGTTTCACCTATAAAGCACGCACATGAGTTGTCAGAAATTTGAAAAACCATTTGACACCCCCCCCTTTTTTTTCCCTCTAGAACAGTGGTTCTCAACCTTTCTAATGCCTCGACCCTTTAATACAGTTTCTCATGTTGTGGTGACCCCCAACCATGAAATTATTTTTGTTGCTACTTCATAACTGTAATTTTGCTACTTTATGAATCGCATCTGTGTTTTCCAATGGTTTTAGGCGACCCCTGTGAAAGTGTTGTTTGACCCCCAAAGGGGTCAAGACCCACAGGTTGAGAACCGCTGCTCTAGAATCTTAAAATTTTTAGCATCTAATCATCTCGTTATCTTCAATGTGATTACCACGTTTTCACTCGACCATGTCAGGAACTGAGAGGAAAGTGTTCAAGACTTCCTAGGAGTAGATTCTGGCCGAAGTTAGCCAATCTGGAGACAATGGCCCCAGGGCCACTTCAGACCACCAGTGAGGAAGAAAAGACTGAATCCACGTATCTAGTCATACATGTGGGTGGGGGTAACAGACTAAGGTTTGAAGCCTGGAGAGAGAGAGAAAGAGACACTGAGATGGCTTCACGTGTGTGGGTTTAAAAGGGTGAGAACAGTTCCAGTGATCTGGCCACTGGTGGGTGTGGCAACCTACTTTTAAAGGTTCCTTAAGTTGATGGTATGTGGGTGAGCCAGTGTAGCTCTAAAAGACAGAAGCAGGCCCAAACCGGTTTGGCTCAGTGGATAGAACATCGGCCTGCGGACTAAAGGGTCCCAGGTTCCGTTCCGGTCCAGGGCACTTACCTTGGTTGTGGGCACAACCCCAGTGGGGAGTGTGCGAGAGGCAGCTGATTGTGTTTCTCTCTCTATCTCTCTCCCTTCCTCTCTGTAAAAAATCAGTAACATATATTTTTTAAAAAATATTTAAAAGACAGAAGCAGAATAGGCTCAAATTTGGTCTCAGAACTACATGAAATCCCAAGGCAATAAATATATAGGGTATCCCTCAAAAATGTACATACAACTTTAATCGCTCAATTTTGAAAATGAAATGTGTTTTAATAAACACTGCCTTTATAATGATCACAGGGAGTGTATACATTTGGAGGGACATTTTGAAAGAGGTGTAGGAACAGGATAATCAAAGGAACAAACCACTTTGCGAAATGAGCTGAATGCTAGGACGTCAGCACCACTTGGATGGGATGAGCAGGGATTTGTTTAAAAACTGGGATTTTCTGTAGACAGAGCACCACTGAGAGAGTGCCCCGGAGGGTCATCATCTTTCAGGACCCACAGAGATAATGACAGTAACGGCTTGCACTATGATGATGGTTTTCT
>PVJN01016192.1:0-42833 GCA_004026805.1 Lasiurus borealis | reverse complement strand
GTTATTATTGATAGGTAACTTGTTTGTTACCATTTTTATTCTTCTGTGTTCCTTCTTTGCTTCTTATGTCTTCTTTTTTACAGCAGACCATTTAGCAATTCTTGCATTGCTGGTTTGGTGGTAATACACTCCCTTAGCCCTTTTTTGTCTGTGAAGGTCCTGATTTCAACTCATTTTTTTATTGATAGCCTTGTTGGATACAGTGTTCTTGGTTTCAGACCCTTCCTTTGCATGATTTTGTATATTTCATTCCATTCCCTTGTTGTCAGATGTGTTTCCAATGAGAAATCTGTTGCTAGTCTGATGGGGAATCCTTAGTAGGTAACTTGCTGCCTTTCTCTGAAGACTTCTAAAATTGTTACTTTGTCATTAGTGTTTGAAAATTTAATTATAATGTGCTTTTAGGTCAGTCTTTTGGGGGCCAATTTGTTTGGGACTCTGAGCTTCTTGGATTTGTGTGAGCTTTTTCTTGCTAATGGCATTTCTATACCCCAATAGTGAACCTACAGAAAGAGAGACTAAAAAACAATCCCATTTACCATCCCACCAAAAAAATTAAGATACCTAGGAATAAATGTAACTAAGGAGGTAAAAGACCTATATGCGGAAAACTACAAGACACTGGAAAAAGAGATAGAGAAATACATAAACAGAGGGAAGAACATACCTTGTTCATGGATCAGTACAATCAACATCATTAAAATGTTCATACTATCCAAAGCAATCTATAGAGTCAATGACCTCCTCATTAAAATACCAATGACATATTTCATAGACCTAGAAAGTGCTCTCTAAAAATTCATCTGAAATTAAAAAAAAAAATACCCTGAATAACCACAGCATGAACAAAGCAAGTGGGATCCAAATACCAGAGAAAGAAGAACAAAGTAGGTGGGATCCAAATACCACTGTATTACAAAACCACTGTTCTCAAAACAGCCAGGTACTGGCTTAAGAACAGACATATAGATCAATGGAATAGAATAGAGAACTCAGATATTGACCCAAACCACTATGCTCACTTAATATTTGACAAAGGAAACATGAACATAAATGGAGTCAAGACAATCTCTTCAGTAAATGGTGTTGGGAAAATTGGACAGATACATGCAAAATAATCAAACTAGACCACTAACTTACACCATACACAAAAATAAACTCAAAATGGATAAAAGACTTAAACATAAGACAGGAAACCATAAAAGTACTAGAGGAATCCACAGGTAGTGAAATCTCAGACATATGATGAAGCAATTTCTTCACTGATACCGCTCCCAGGGCAATGGAAACTGAAGATAAAATAAACAATTGGGACTACATCAAAATCAACAGCTTTTCTACAGCAAAAGAAACTATCAACAAAACAACAAGAAAGTCCATTGTATGAGAGAACATATTTGCAAATGTTATCACTTATAAAGGTTTAATTTGCAACATTTACAGGGAACTCATACAACTGAATAAAAGGAAGATAAATGATCCAATAAAAAATGGGCAATGAACTTAAATGGATACCTTTCAAAAGAAGACAGAAGGAAGGCCAAGAGACACATGGAAACATGTTCAAAGTTACTAGTTATCTGAGAAATGCAAATCAAAAGTACAATGTTGTACCATCTCACACCTGTCAGAATGGCAATTATCAACAATTCAACAAAAGTCAAGTGCTGACGAGGATGTGGAGAACAAGGGACCCTCATGCACTGCTGGTGGGAATGCAGACTGGGCAGCCACTGTGGATAACAGTATGACATTTCCTCAAAAAACTAAAAATTGAACTCCCATTTGACCTAGTAATACCACTTCTAGGAATATATCCTACTAAACTAGAAACACCAATCAGAAAGGATATATGTATACCTATGTTTATAGCAGCAAAATTCACCATAACTAAGATTTGGAAACAGCCTAAATTCCCATCAGCAGATGAGTGGATTAGAAAACTATGGTACATCTACACAATGGAATACTAAGCTGCTATAAAAAAGAAGGGATTCTTACCATTTGCAGCAGCATGGGTGGAACTGGAGAGCATTATGCTAAGTGAAATAAACCAGACAATGAAAGAAATATACCAAATGTTCTCTTTTATTTATGGAAAATAAAGAACATTATAACCTGATGAACATAAAGATAGATACAGAGGCACTATAGCACCAAACAGACTGTCAAATTATAGTGGGAAGGCTGGTGAGTGTTGGGCAGTTGGGGAGAGAGATCAACTTGTATGCATGTGTATAAACACAACCAATGGACACAAGACATTGGTGGAGGATGGGTTGAGGGCATGTGACAAGAGTTAGGGGAGGCTGGAGGAAGGTCAATTGGAAAAAAAAAAGGAAGATATATGTACTACTATGTGTAATACTTTAAACAATAAAATAAAATTTAAAAAGATTATGTATATCATTGGAAATCATTCTATCTTCCAAACAAGTTGTAAGAGATGGAGAAATTCACTTTAGAAATCCATATTACTAGCCACATTTCTCTATGTGCTATTTATTCCAATTAACTTCTCTGTGGGAACCTCTTTCCACGTCCCGCGTGGTTCAGGGTTCCCGGGTCAGGGTTCGGGTTCTGAAGGAGGCTGCACGCAAATGAAATGAGAGACTAGAAAACATTAATTTGGCAATATTGGGGGGCCAGGCGGGAGCCTTCCTCTAGTGGAAAGGACTGCCACTTGCTCTGGCCTTTTTCTCTCTTTTATTAAAGCTTTGGGACACACCCCTAGCCTTTAGGCAGGAAATAACAAAAAACAGAAATTAACATGATACAAACAGATAGTTTCAAGTAAACAATGAGTAATCAGCTCTGACCTTTCAGAGCAATTAAGGTTGACCAGCCTTCTGGCCTCCTGTTTACATCCACCTAGTGAGAACAATTACATCCACCTAGTGAGAACAATATTTGGTCTCCAACATCTCCCCTGTTTTCTTTCCTCTAAAAAATCTTGCACCTACAGACTAGAAATAAATATTAAGAACAAAAAATAAGACAAGCAACAATGACTATGCTAAGATATAAATGAATAAGTCTATAGTATCTTTCTTTCTGGACCAACAGTCCTTTGAGTCCCAGTTTCAATGTCCAACGGTTTTTTGAATGTACGTATTAGCAATGATATTTTAGTTCTGGATGGTGGACAAATGGTGGCAATGCAGGTCCAACCCTCTCTGGTTTGGTCCTGGGCAATCTGCATCGATGCACAGCTGCTGACTGTTAGGATGGCAAGGTGTTGTCAGCATCTTCCATCTCTGGACTGCTTCTCCTCTCGTCTTCATAGCTGGAGTATTCTCTGTTGTAAGAATTCACATGGTCTTGGAGTTGTTTTTCTGAAAATATATAAACATTCTCGACCAAAAGTTAGTAAAGGAATTTTTTTCTATAAATTTGACTTTGGATCCTTTTTATTTTTTGCCCAAATGATTTTCCTTTGACTTATTTTAATACTGTGTATGTTTTTCATGGGTGTCTTGCTGTTAAGTAAAAAATTTTTTAGATGTAATTTGCTTACAGGATGCTTTTTCCTTACATAATATTATTGTACTATCCCCCCCTTTTTTATGTAATTATGAGGTTTTTGGAAAATTTTTATAATGCGAATATGACTGCTTTATATTTATTGCATGTTGAGTAATTTTACCATCCAATGAACTACCAATAGAAATTTAAGTTAATACTTTAGGAACAACAACTGTTTTCCAGTACAATTAAATTTTAATATTCACCTATTTCAATTAACCAATTAAATTAATTTGAAAATTTAACTACTATTTTATTGTTAAATTTAATATTCTAACAACAATATTAGTTTTATCCTGTAAATATTAGTGGAAAGGATTATTTGCATTCTTGAGTAGGCCCTGAGCATTCCTGGTGTTAAGTTGGATTTAGAATATAGGGCAGCTGTCAGCCAAGTCTGTTTGTTGCTGGGTCCCGATCTGAGCTGCACCAAATCTCCGTCTGTCATCTGTGTCCCGAACGGAGCTGACCTGGGCTAAATCTCTGTCTTGTCACCTGGGTCCCAATCGGAGCTCGGCGTGGGAAGTGAAGCAGCCATGGGGCAGGAGACCTCCCTCAGAAAGGGCGAAGGTTCAAGCCCCTGTAATGTTGCGGGGTGAAGATCAACCTCTGTTGACCCCCAAGTTTTTTCCTGATGGCCCCTCTGCGACTGTGCCTGTCTTAGGTCAGGAACTACCATACGGTACCAACCCACCTTACCCGTCATTGGAAAGCAGGGCGTCATAAGGCCCAGTTCCTGGCTTAGGTGGTGGTCGGTGTCACGTATAAGTTCCAGTTGCCCTTCTCTGGCTAACCAGCCATCCTCCAGGGCCAAGCAGGTTGATGTGAGGTTCAGTTCCGTCTCCTTGGTAGCCGATGCCCTTGTGGCCTACACGCCCAGTACCTGCCTTGGGGATCCCCTCGCCTGCTGGCAGGGTCCCAGCACTGATCACATATCTTGGGGAACCCAGGTTTCTTCTCTAGGGAGGGCCCAGTTCACACCACTGGGTGAGAGACAGATTCACGGTACCAGCCAACATGAGGCTTCAAACTCAGCATGAACAGAAAACTCAGGTGACAGCTGTGGGAGGGTCCCTCTTGGCAAAAAGAGTCAAGAAAAGCCAATATAGAATGCTCAAGTGCCTTTTCACTGCCTTAATTCCTTTTGTTATTTATTTATGTATTTATTTATTTATTTTTAAAATTACTACCAAATATTCAGAGAATTAGATTGTACGTTTGTTTGGGATATTTGTCAAAAAATTATAATGATATTGTAGAATAATATTATGTAAGGAAATCCTTTTGTTCTAGGCCATGGCAATTCAATTTCAAACTGGCTATCAATTTCTTTTTTGTATAGACAAGGTC
Source organism: Lasiurus borealis (assembly GCA_004026805.1). Classification (NCBI taxonomy): domain Eukaryota; kingdom Metazoa; phylum Chordata; class Mammalia; order Chiroptera; family Vespertilionidae; genus Lasiurus; species Lasiurus borealis. The sequence goes on along the minus strand of PVJN01016192.1, from coordinate 37,958 downwards.
TTAGTTACTTTATTAGAATACTTAATCAAATTGCTTACAAAAATAAAAAGCTAATTTATTACTTAAAGTAGGTATCTCAATTTTAAAGCAAAAGAAATTTAGTAAATGTTTACTTCTGATTAACAAGCCACAAATGTTGCCCCCGCCTCTAGCTTAATACAGGTGGCTTTGGGTTTTTTTGTCATTTTAAATTCTAATGTTGGAATTTTAAGAAATATTTACTTAATTTTGCCCTTCTTAGAGACTACAAGAAACAGGGGAATCAGTACACCTAAGGGTTCTTACCCATGAAGGGTCAGGAATATAAGTCCAAAATACTTCCCCATGTGCCCCAGGAAATATTACCGTACAGCTGGTAACTGTTGGCATTGCAAGAAATACATTCTCAAGTGTCTGTACCATTCTCTTTACCATGCCCCCCGTGACATAGAACTCCAAATTCCTGTAGGAATAGCTTGCAGAGCAATATCAGGAGTCAAAGTGACCGCTATGGTGCTGTTAAGATCCAGGCCTGCAATTCCTGGAGTTGCTCGATGAGGGAATCCACTGTGGGCCTTGCAGGACAGGTTTTCCCTATTAATAATGGGACTGGGGGGCACCCCTCTGGCCGTTTCCCGGCGGTTGACCATACCCTGTATCTTGATCTAGAGGCTGCCCATTTCTATTAAATTTTGATTTACACTGTCTGGCCCAATGGTTACCTCTCTGACATCTAGGACACTGAGAGACTGGATCTCTCAGAGGCTGAATGTTTATGCCTCTCCCTAAAGTACTACTTTGTGTCCTTCTTAGAGGCCAAAACCTTTACAATATTTAAAATATACTTATTAATTCTCATTTGATAAAGCTTTCCATGAAATTTCAAGTATATTAGATCGGTTAAATTTAAGAAGATGTCCTTTAAAAAGAGAGAACAAATTTCTTGTATTACTCTGGGCCCATGGAGCTTTACAAGAATCATCTCTGTTAAAGCCTTGAAATTTTAACATGGAAAAAACCATCAAATATATATATTCATATATGATTTAAAGATTATAATACTTTTTATAATTATCTTAAGATATCAATTACATTTTTAAACTGTCAGTTGGGACTCACAGAATTAATCCTTTTTTATTAGACCAATCAACAATGTATTTTGAGTTCCTAATTATTAGAGAAATTTTATTTTATTTTCTCCCAATTTAATTTAGTAAATTTAGCTGAAAACCTTGAGTAATAACACAAAATCTTTTCCTTTTGGTTCCTTTAGGCCATATTTCTTAAAAAATAAAGACCAGTTCTGGGTTTTTCTTTTTCTGCAGCTTTTGCAGAGAGATTCCAGCTTAAAACCCTGTCTAATATGTCCAAAAAGGTGGACAATTGCGCGCATTTCTTTTTAAGCTGGGCTTCTCTCCTCACGAGTACAGAAATTCCAGACACATCTCTAAATTTTTAAAACTTTTTCATGGCGAGAAAGGAGACTTTAGATTAGTATACTGGGAGAGTGGACTTTCATACTGGATTGCCACAGTGTTTCTCTCTTCCTCCACATCCTGCTTTCTTCAGGGGAAAGCATCAGTAACAAATCTGGCCGAATTTCTTTTCATGCTTAAAAGATAAAGAGAGATCTTAAATTTTTTCTTTCTTTTTCGCTTTCCGGAGTAATAACTAGCACCTAATTTGGCCAAGATTAGCATTTCCCTTCGATTTCTCTTATAATTTTTAAATGAAACCTTCAGTAATCTCATTGCAGGAGAGCAGACAGCCTTGCCCTCTCCTGCCACCTTTGAATTTCTCCACACCAGAGGCGGTTTCAGCAGTGGAGTTTCACTTATTATAGATTTCAGATTCCAAATACAAACTAAGATTTTAATTTGAACAAGAAACCACATTATTTAAGCATGCAAACTAAAAGTCTATAATAAAGTTTACTTTATAGCCTAATTCTTCCCCATTAGCCTGGCTGCAAAAGACGTTCCCACCCTACTTACAGATCTCGACTCTGTAGTTAATCCGTGGGCTTTGCGAACGTTGAATTCCCCTCACCTTTTCCTAGGTGAATCTTCCCTCACCATTTTCCTTGGTGAATTTTCCTTCCTTCGCTCTTAGGTGAATAATACCTTCTCCTCCAGATGTCCCGCGGTCAGGCGCCAGATGTGAGCACCTTTTTCCACAGTCCCTGATGGGCGCCAGATGTGGGAAGCTCTTTCCACTTCCGGCTTGGTTCAGGGTTCCCCGGTCAGGGTTTGGGTTCTGAAGGAGGCCACACACAAACGAAATGAGAGACTAGAAAACATTAATTTGGCGATATTGGGGGGCTAGGCAGGAAGCCTTCCTCTAGTGGAAAGGACTGCCACTTGCTCTGGCCTTTTTCTCTCTTTTATTAAAGCTTTGGGACACACCCCTAACCTTTAGGCAGGAAATAACAAAAAACAGAAATTAACATGATACAAACAGATAGTTTCAACTAAACAATGAGTAATCAGCTCTGACCTTTCAGAGCAATTAAGATTGGCCAGCCTTCTGGCCTCCTGTTTACATCCACCTAGTGAAAACAATTACATCCACCTAGTGAGAACAATATTTGGTCTCCGACAGTTCTCCACTGATTAGATGTGATTTTTTTACAGCTCTAGTCCAAGATAACTTAGTTAAGTCTGAAATGTGTTGTTTAAATTTTCCTCTCTGAACATCCCCAAACACACACACATCCCAGATCTGGGTAGCAATTATGAGTTTTAGAAAAGCTCTTCCTACCCATATAAATGGTAATCTTTTTTCTAACCTCTTATCATTTGGCTTCCTGAAAATTCTACTGAATAGACTCACTATGGGAGTCTCAACCAGAAGGAATGCCTAGGGGTTTGGTGGCAATAAGTCCCACTTAGTAGTTCTTTCTTCCTTTCAGTTCAGTTTTGATTATCCTTGGCTGAAAAAGAGAAAACAATTATAGTCTCAGTTTTGCAAATGACTTGTATAGGTATACTATGAAAGTACTGTTAAGACTAAAGCTAATGTACTTTCTATAAAAGGCCAGTTTTAATTGGTTTATATCTGTTATGTGCTAGTAGCAATCAAATTAATGAAGGTTGGAAAGAACCTTCAACTCCTTGGATTAAAAGTTAGGAATGAAGAATATTGTTGAAGTTTTAAGTTTTAAAATTTTCAGATAAGATTTGAAAATGTTGAGCTGGTATCACACAGCATAGTTGCATAGCCAGGAGAAAGTGACACATGGTAATGTTAATATATATGGATAAAGAATGTGCCATCAGAGAAAGAAAGAAACAGGTTCCATATATTTTTTCTTGTGCATGCTTACCTAAAAACAATAACTTTAGTTTCTTACAGTCAATTTTATTACATTTAATTTACATTGATTCTAATTGTGAATATCAATACTAATATCACCATTAAAACTGAGATATAAAGCCAAATTAAAGTTAAGATTAAATATATTGCAACATTTGTCCCAGATGCAAATACCACCTTTGTGTTGAGCTATATCTTGATATATAATGCATTAATAATATCCACCCTCCATAATCTATGACATTTTGTATTATTCTAAATAACAATGTTTCCTAACCTTATTAGGCCAGGGAATGAAAGCATAAACTTGTATGGTTACATAGAACACTAAGGGGAAGTTAAAAAAGTGATAAATTCTGATTTCAGCAGACAAAAAACAATTCCTTCTGCCTGTTGAATGAGCATTATTTAATGCATTTGTTCATTTTAGATTTGTGATTTCTCTAAAATTGTTTTTCTATAATTAAGTATTCATTGTTGACATAGTATCCATGTGTTGGTGTCCAATGTGTTATACATCTACTAGTATATGTATTCTGCTGCTATAGGCACAATAAGCATTAAGAGTATAGTGATATAGAATCAGATATTTTAATATCATGATCATTGTCACCCTGCAGAATTATCTCTTTTCCAAGGATGCTCTTCCTATTCTGCAGACTTCTATTCTACTGGAATCTTGCTATAAAAAGCCAGAGGAGTGATAGAGCATAAGGGAGAAACACACACACACACACACACACACACACGCACACACACACATCCAAGCAAATGGATTAAATTGGATATTTCTTACTAATATTTTTCTTCTGTTGTTTTTTCCCCAAGAATATAAGATAAACAAAATTTTCAGCATTTGAGGAACCTATAAAGGTTTAAAGAAAAAGCATCTGATTACATTTTATAGTATCAAAATGAATACTTTCAGCCTATCATTAATAGTTCAGTGTTATAGTTTATGTGATTGCATGTCATTCTTCCAAACACCTGCAATTAGTGGATACTTTTTTTTTTCTTTTTTAGCATCACTTGAGCATTACTTGTATTTATTTATTTTTATTGAAGTATAGTTAACATACAGTATTATATTATTTTCAGATGAAAAACATAGATTTGGCATTTTATAGACCTTATGAAATGATAACCATGATAAGTCTAGTAAACATATCACCATAAAAGGTTATTACAATATTATTGACTGTATTCCCTATGTTGTACTTTAGATTATATTTATTTTATAATTGGAATTTGTATCCCTTAATCCACTTCAACTTTGCCCACATCCTTTGGGAACCATCACTTTGTTCTTTGTATATATGAGTCTGGTTGATTTGTTTGTTCCTTTTGATTTTTAGATTTTATACATAAGTTAATTCTTATGTTAATTATTTTCTCAGTCTGACTTATTTCACTTAGCATAATTCCCTTCTAGTCCATCCATGTTGTAAATGAAAAAAAAAAGTTTTTTTTTGGCAGAGTAGTATTCTATTGTGTATATGTGGGAACCCTGTGCAGAGTACACTGGTTGGTAAGGCCAATTGGAGTGTGTGTATGTGTGTGTTGGGGGGGGGTGAGGCTGTCTAGATTACACTGGATGCTCAAGGCCAATTTGCCATATACAGGTGCAAAAGCAAGGACACATAATGCGCAGGTGTACCTTTCTATAGCCCACATTTTGATGTCACTATATGGCAAGAAGCCCCTTTTGTCTAAGTTGGTAAAAAGATGTATTGTTGACTAGCTGGTGCACAGCTGCTTGGTATGGCTCCTCTGTTTGCTACTGTATTAGCAAGGCCAGCTTTGTGTGCTGCTTTGCTGGGCCAGTGAGTAGCTACTTTGTAATGCTACTTTGAAGAATTGTTTTGTCTCATGGCTCCTTGTTACCAATGACTACTTGGTTTGCAATAAAGACTCTCTCCTACACATCTATGACTTCTCCTGTCTTCTCTGTCCAATACCTGAAGTCCATGAAGTTCCAGTTCCCAGCAGGGGAACCGAGTCCCTGTGTATCCCCACAGTATATATACCAAAACTTCATTATCCACTCATCTATAATGAACACTTATGTTGCCTTCATACTTTAACTATCCTATATAATAAAAGTGTAGGATGCAAATTGTCCCTTCACTGGGAGTTGTCCAGGAGCTCAACCAGGGAGAGGGACAAGCCAGGGGAAGGGAGGGAACCTATCAGTGAAAGAATTTCATGCACTAAGCTTCTAGTAGTGAATAACGCTGCAATGAACATAGGAACACACATATTTTTTCAAATTAGTGCTTTTGTTTTCTTTGTATATCTATCTACCGAGAAGTGAAATAGCTATATCCTATGGTAGTTCTTTTTTTTAGGCTTATAATTACAGTGATACCTCGAGATACGAGTTTAATTAGTTCCATAACCTTGAGGCATGGGAAACTATGAGATGCTCGAGTCGTGGTAAACTGATGGGTCCTGTGCAGGTGGCCGATCCATGCGATTACTCCTATCTCAAATGTTGCTCATATTTCAAAGCAAAAATTGCTTGCTCGATGGCTCATATCTCAAAAACCTCCTATGTTAGGGCACTCGTATCTCGAGGTACCACTGTACAGGCCCTCACCTGTCCCCCCCCCCCAGTGTCTTTTATCCATTGGTTATGGCCATATACATGCAAACGAGTCCTTCAGTTGAACTCTTACAGGCCCCCACTCCAATCTCCCTTGCCTTCCCTGTGTACTATGACAGTCTGTTCCTTGCTTCTTTGCCTCTGTATCTATCCCCTCCCCCCTGATTCTTTTCTTTAAAAACATCTTCCCTCTGCAGGCTAGAAATAAACTTATAAGAACAAAAAATGTTTGAGTCCCAATTTCAATGTCCAATAGTTATGAGTCCCAGTTTCAATGTCAAATAGTTCCTTGTGTGTACACATTAGGGATGGTATCTGATAGTGGACAAATGGTGGCAATGCAGATCTGACCATCTCTGGTCACAGTTTTTTAATCCATTCATCTGCTGATGGGAACTTAGGCTGTTTCCAAATCTTAGCTACGGTGAATTGTGCTGCTATGAACACAGAGGTGCATATATCCTTTCTGATTGGTGTTTCTGATTTCTTGGGATATGTTCCTAGAAGTGGTATTACTGTGTCAAATAGGAATTCCACTTTTAGTTTTTTGAGGAAACTCCATATTGTTCTCCACAGTGGCTGCACCAGTCTGCATTCCCTCTAGCAGTGCATGAGGATTCCTTTTTCTCCACATCCTTGCCAGCACTTGTTGTTTGTTGATTTGTTGATGATAGCCATTCTGACAGGGATGAGATGGTACCACATTGTCATTTTGATTTGCATCTCTTGGATGACTAGTGACTTTGAGCTTGTTTTCATATATCTCTTGGCCTTTCTTATGTCTTCTTTTGAAAAGTATCACAAACTTACATCATACACAAAATAAACTCAACATGGATAAAGGACTTAAACATAATATGGGAAACCATAAAAATCTTAGAGGAATCCACAGGCAGCAAAATCTCAGACATATGCTGACGCAATTTCTTCATGGATATAGTCCCTAGGACAATGGAATTTAAAGAGAAAATAAACAAATGGGACTACATCAAAATAAAAAGCTTTTTCACAGCAAAAGAAACCACCAACAAAACAACAAGAAAGCCCACTGTATGGGAGAACATATTTGCAAATGTTATCACTGATAAAGATTTAATCTCCAACATCTACAGCCAATTTATACAACTTAATAAAAGGAAATAAATGATCCAATAAAAAAATGGGCAATGGATCTAAATAGAACATTTTTTAAAGATGACAGAAGGAAGGCCAAGGACACATGAAAACATGTTCAAAGTCACTAATTATCAGAGAGATGCAAATCAAAATGTCAATGTGATACCTACAATCTCACACCTCTCAGAATGGCAATCATCAACAAATCAACAAATGACAAGTGTTGGCGAGGATGTGGAGAAAAAGAAACCCTCGTGCACTGTTGGTGGGAATGAAGCCTGGTGCAGCCACTGTGGAGAACAGTATGGAGTTTCCTCAAAATCTAAAAATGGAACTCCCATTTGACTCAGCAATCCCACTCTTAGGAATTTATCCTAAGAAACCAGAAACACCAATCAGAAAGGATATATCCACCCCTATTTTCATAAGGGCACAATTTACAATAGCTACAATTTGGAAATAGCCTAGGTGCCCATCAGCAGATGAGTGGATCAGAAAACTGATACGTCTATACAATGGAATACTGTGCTTCCATGAAAAAGAAGGAATTCTTACCATTTGCCACAACCTGGCTGGAACTGGAGAGCCTTATGCTTAGTGAAATAAGCCAGTCAATGAAGGAGAAACATCACATGATCTCACTCATTTGTGGATAATAAAGAACATTATAATCTGGTGAACAAAAAGATAGACACAGAGGCAGTAAAGCATCACACAGACTGTCAAATTACAGCAGGAAGGTTAAGGAGAGGTGGCGTAGATAAGAAATCAACCAAAGGACTTGTATGCATGCATGTAAGCATAACCAATGAACACAACACACTGGGGGCTTAGGGTATGCCTGAAGGGGGGGCAATGGGAAGATATGTATACATGTAACACATTTATAAAAAATGATAAAAATAAAAAAAATATAAAGCTTTTTCACAGCAAAAGAAACCATCAACAAAACAACAAGAAAGCCCACTGCATGGGAGAACATATTTGCCAATGTTATCAATGATAAGGGTTTAATCTCCAACATTTACAGGGAATTCATACAACTTAACAAAAGGAAGATAAACAACACAATCAAAAAATGGGCAACGGAACTAAATAGATACTTATTGAAAGAAGACACAGAAAGGCCTAGAGACATATGAAAACATTCTCAAAGTCATGCTCAAAGAATCTACTTCATTTTAAATTTTGAAAGTGAACTGTATGTTAATAAACACTAACTTTATAATCATTCAAAGTGTGTATACATTTTGAGTAACACGCTATATATAACATTAAAAAAAAACACCACTTTCACCCCAATAGAATGCAAAGAAACATAATTTAAAAACTAAATATTTTATTGGTACTTTAATATGCTTTTTAAATGATGATCCTGAATGTGCATTCTTTAGTTAATGTGCATAATTTGAAATATAATATACACTTCATTAGTCTGAACAACCTTGAAAAATCCATAATTAACCCTAATATTATTAAGTCATAATATATATGAAATCTGAAATAACATTTCAGAAATGAAAGAGCAGTTTGTCTTTTTTCTGCCCCACCTGACAATTTGCTAAAAATTAAAAAACCTTTATGGTATATTTGTTTTTAATTTTTTTGCACAATATTGGTAAAATTGTATATATTTTTATTACTTTGTGGGTATACATACTGTTGTTCCTTTTTTATTGGATATTTTAGATTGCTAGAGGCAAATAGTGAACTTAGAATTATAATTTTTAAAATGTGATTGATATCTAAGAATGGTGGTTATTGAAATAATATGTTTTTCAGTTTACACAAAATGTACATGAAGGTTGAGGGGGTGTAACGGGGTCATAAGGACACATATGTAATACCTTAATCAACAATAATAATAATAATAATAATAATAATAATAATAATAAAATGTATGAAGAAGTGGAAAATTGGGTGCATGAATTGTTTGCCTCAAAACAAGAAAAGTTCTATTGGGATGGTATCCACAAATTACCTGAAAGATGGCGAAATTTATAGATAGCAATGGACATTACGTTGAATGAAGCACTTTTGATATTTTGCTTGAAATTATCATGTTTTCTTTGATTACAAAATCTGCATTTATAACTGGTACACCTGGCATTTTAAATCTTTTTTTCTTATTATTAACTACTTTGTCTTAGAGCTTTTAAGATTCTCTCTTTGTCTTTAACCTTTGGCATTTTAATTATGACGTGCCTGCTGTGGGCCTCTTGGGTTCCACTTGATTGGAATTCTCTGCTCTTCCTGGATTTGTAAGTCTATTTCTTTCACCAGGTGGGGGAAATTTTCTGTCATTATTTCTTCAAATAGGTTCTCAATATCTTGCTCTCTCTCTTCTCCTTCTGGTACTTCCATAATGCAAATGTTGGTACGCTTAAAGTTGTCCCAGGGGCTCCTTATACAGTGGTACCTCGAGATACCAGTTTAATTCATTCCATAACCTTGAGGCGTGGGGAACTATGAGACGCTTGAGTCTCGGTAAACTGGTGTGTCCTGTGCAGTTTGCCGATCCGCGCGATTACTCCTATCTCAAATGTTGCTCGTATTTCAAAGCAAAAATTGCTCGCTAGACAGCTCGTATCTCAAAAATCTCCTATGTTAGGGCACTCGTATCTCGAGGTACCACTGTAGTATCTTCATATTTTCTGACTATTTTTCCTTTTGGCTTTTCTGATTGGGTGTTTTTTGATTCTTCATATTCCAAATCACTGATTTGATTCTCAGAATTCTCTACTCTCCTGTTGAATCCCTGTAAATTATTATTATTATTATTTTTATTTCAGTTAATGTATGCTTATTTTCCTGACTGGTCCTTTTTCATGTTTTTGAAATTCTCACTAAGATCCTTGAAAGACTCACTAAGTCCCTTGAATCTCTCATTAAGACCCTTGAGTATCCTTATAACCATTATTTTAAACACTGTATCTAGTAGTTTGCTTGCTTCCACTTCATTTATTTCTTTTTCTAGAAATTTCTCCTGTTCTTTCATTTGTGATTTGCTACATTGTTTTCCCATTTCGTCTTCTTCCCTATGCTTGTTTTTATGTATTAGGTAGAACTGTTGTGTCTCCAGGAGTTGGTAGAGTGGCCTTTTGTAGTAGGTGTCTTATAGGGCCCATTGGCTCAGCCTCCCCAGTCACCTGAGCTGGTCACTCTAGGTTCGTCCCTATGTAGTCTGTGTGTACAGTCCTGTTGTAGATGAGCCTTGACTTCTGTTGGTGTCACTGAGAGGAATTGACTTTCAAACCAATTGTCTGTAAGGACTAGCTGCAACTACAGTGGAAGAGCTGTTGTGCAGGAGACATCGCTATGAAGCACAGGACTTGCTTCAACGGGGTTTTGTGCTCACTGAGTCTGCCCCTTGAATGTTCACTTGTCGATATGTAAAGTTGTAACCTGGTATGTCTGAAGCTGTCCAATATGTGTGTGTGTGGTGGGGCGTATGGCTTGTGGACCTCACAGAAGATGCAAAGTCAGCCACTTCCTAGAGTCACCATTCTGCAGATAGTTGCTACATGTGTTGGGCTTGGAGGTGCCCAGGTGATGCTTACCTCTCTTGATCCTCTTATTAATAGTTATGGGGAATGCTGATGCCAGGTACTATTTGTTTGAGAGATTTTAGGAGAGTCTGAAGCCTGAGCCAGGACAGGCCATTTAAACAGCTTGGGTGGAGCTACAAATTGGATGGGGCATGGTCTCAGGAAACCACCAGGGAAGAGCAAACAGTGTGAGTCAGGCTGATGGAAATTCAGATATGGCTGCCAGTCTGCAGTCCATGGGAAAGACCTCAGCATAAGGAACAATGATCCCTGTGAGCATCACTGTCTGGGAGAAAGACACCAGTGAGTATTGTGATAATTCCCTGAGACTTGCGAAAACTAATGACGACTTAAAGAAACAGCAGTATAAAATGGAGAAAGACATAATGTCTGTATTAAGCTACTTGAAGAAGCAGGACCAGGAGAAAGATAATATGATAGAAAAACTAAAACAGCAATTGAATGAAACAAAGGAAAAAGCCCAAGAGGAGAAGGAAAAATTGGAACAAAAGTATACTGTGCAAATAAATGAGCTGAAGGGAGTTCTTGTTCTGATACCAGATAATCCAGTTCCTCCTGTATGTTTCTGCATCCCCACAAGCTTTTGACTCAGTGCTGGAACTCAGAGGAAGCAAGTCTATGTAAGTTCATGTGCTGGCCCTTTAAGAGGAACTGCCTGGGTCTCCAGCAGTCTCTGTATCACTCAGCCACAATCTCTGCTGCTTTGTATAGCCCAAAGTTATGGAAATTTCTCTTTCCAGTTCTGGAACCCTGGGCTGAGGGGTTGGTGTGGAACTGGACCCTTGCTCTTCACAGCAGGCCTCCACAGCCAATATATCCCTCTGGATTAAAATAATGCCACATGGGGGTGTCACACCAACCCATTCTGTGCTTCTGCCCCTCTTATGAGTCTCATTTTCTTTATTTACTTTTCTCATTGTAGTATTTACATTCATCAAGCTTTTGGGTGGTTCTGAATGATGGTTAATGATGGTCATTCTGTATTTTAGTTGTGATTTTGATATGTGGTGAGTACTATGTTTATCTACACCGCCATCTTGGTTCTTCTCAGAAAAAATCAATATTTTGAACTGAAAATTCAGTTAAACAGAAAAATACAGACTAAATTATATCCATTTTTCTCCTTTAGTTATTGAATTAAAAATTACAGATTCAAAATAATTTATTATGCAGCATTAAACAATAATACCCTATTTAATTAAAAATTATCTTTATTGTTATATTACAGATGCCCCCTTCCTCTCTCTACCTCCTTTATCCTGAATCCACCACTCCCAGACCTACCACATTATTGTCTATGCCCATGGGTTATGCATATATGCATATAAGTTCTTTGGTTCATCTCTTAAATCCAGAAGTGAGAAAATTAACTTACTAGATGTTATCTGGATGGTTAGAATTGTAATACTTGTGAAAGAATAAATAACCATTTGATCCATATTAGTAAATCCCTTTAATACCTACCAATGATTATACCTGCAGCAAAACATACTGAGATTATATCAGAAAAATCCTTAAATAACTCTTGAGTTTTATTCAGCAAATATTTATTTTGTATTTAATAAACGCTAGTCTTTAGAACAATGCTAACTACTGTCTAAACCTAAATGTTCAAATGAGAACCCTGCTGAAAGTCTTACACAGAAGTCTTAATGACCCAAGGCTAAGATATATGTAGAATTTAGAGTCTAGGATTTCAGCTATACTATGAGGTATACATTCAGAGAGAGGGGAATATAGCATTCTTATCACAGTAATTTAAATAAAAAATTTTAAATTATATAAATTTGTATATGTATACTTACATATACATATATATATATATTTTAACAGAAAAATGCAGATAACCAAAAAATATACTTAAAAATTGGCCAAAGTGTAAAGGTGGTAAATTTAAACCCAAACCTTTAAAATTATTTAAAATAAATTTAAGATAACATACTAAATAAAAAGTTTAAAAAGAAAATTTGTTTTGAAAAAATATTCATAAGAAAGGCACAATTAAAACAAATGGGTAACCTGAGAGAATTTATTTGTAAAAGACAGAAAAGTCCCTAATTCCTTGATATTTCCTTTATGCTAATAATTGTCTTTAGTGAAAGGAAAACATACTTACATGTTTTCTAAGACACTTTATTCATTTTATAGAGCCAGTGCAAACAGAACTGTTTATCAGTCTGTGTCACCAAGTTACTGAAATTTGAAAAAAAAACCCACGTGATTCTAAAATACTGAAGATTTGCCCATTACTAAACAGATTTTTTTCCAGTACTACATTGTAGTTTTAACAGATGGGCTTATTTTAGTTTTGATAATACTTGTATTCTAAAATCCACAATAATAGTTTAGGAACAGTTCATCAGTGTTTAGCAATAATCTTTTGGTAAGTTGGCATAGATTTGACACTTGGAGGTTCTATTCTGTTTTCTGGCACTTTGGCTACTTCAAATATAGAAAAAGAAGACAAGAAGCTAGTATATGATATTGGTCAATTTTCAATCCAAAAGAAAACTGGTTATAGAGAAAAAAATTGTCAAGAAATTCAACTTGTTTTTTTCAGAATTTATTCTTATAACATTATTTCCTTAATTAAAACTGTACATTTAGACATGTATGTTTAGATTATATTTTAAGTATAGTAAGCCTCCACTTAACATCATCAACACATTCTGTGATTTGATGTGAAAAGACTTATAATGAAATCAATTTTACCATAGGCTAACTGATGAGAGATAAGTTTCTAAGGCAATTCTTCCATGCATTATAATGAAATGGAAAAAAAAAACACCACCACCACAAACGGTGTTATTTAAGGACCTGCTGTATATGAAATAACCTAGGGTTTCAAAGTCAAATTTAAGTGCTTTATTTAGCATCAGATTTTATTAAGGTGTTTTTTTTAAGGTAGTAATTAGATAAGAAGAAATTGACTTTGGGCCCATTTATCCATTTTAGAGGTGTTTTTGATGCTTCAAATAAATTCCAAAAAATGTTATTTCATGATGATCATTCTTCTTACAACTCCATATCCTTTAAAATTTTGCTTTAAAATATGATATGTTAGCATTTTAAAATACTTTGATCATATTAACATCCTGTTTGTATTGTCATGTTAAAATGTGGTAGGGTAAATTTCTATATGCTATTGCAATGTACTTTTCCTAACCACAGCTTACTCCTGACATTTAAGCAGTTGTAAAAACTATATTATAACTGATTTTTTAAAACATTTTATGAAGATAGCTTGCTTGTATTTCATTGTAAATGTACATTGTTGCTTTCACTGGTCTATTTTTCCTTTTAGCCAGACATCAAAGTTGAAATTTAAACAATGGTATTTAATCATAAAATTATCTTTTCCCCCTGAAAAATAGTTTGGAAATATTATGTGACTTGGTATTTAATATTTTGTTTATCTGGGTGGAAAAAATATACATTTATATGTAGGTTTCTATTTTATACACATATTATGATTAGCAGAAGAAATGTTTGAACTACAATAGTATTTGAAGGATCTAAAGAAACTTTGATTAGAAGGCTAAAGTTTACAAATGAATGCTACTTTCTACAGTTAAGACACATTTATCCTTTTGTTACACATGATTTTTATTTTATTATTTTAGCTCTCAGAGATTATTGAAGTAGGACATTAATTTCTTTCCTATTAAATTATTTAATTGAAATGATGCTTTTAAAAGAGTCAAGGCTTTGACCATCTTTGAATTTCTCTCCATGCCTAAAATGCTCTATAAATTGAGACCTGTCTGCCTATTTTGTGTGACATGCTATTGAATTATTTCAGTTTTGTTTTCTGAAGAGTGTAATAGGTAAATGATTAGGGTGAGATAATAAGGACATGGTATTTGTGATTATGGCAGAAATATATTGTTTTAAAGTACGATGGCACCTTCAGGAATAACTGGGTGGTATTTCATTGCCACTTATGGTTTTTAAGGGGAAGCATTCACAGATACAAAGACATTCTTCAAGATGTGATTACTATAAGACCAAGAGGTTTACACACAAGCGTTGTAAAGGTCTAAAGATCTCATACAGGAGTATTGCTACAATAGTATGAAGGGGAAAAAAGGAAGACCTAACCAATAGTCCAGGAGAAATTAAGAGGTAGTATGAAATCTCTAAATAGTCAGTGTGAAGACAATGACATTCTCTACAGCTTAGAAGGGAACAAATGTAATGATAAGGAGTTCTAATACAGAGATCACTAGAGACAATGGGAGATGCTAAGTGAAAGATAAGTATCAGATGATCTCTCACTCATATGTGGAATCTAATGAACAAAATAGATCCAGAGACACAGAAGCATGGAACAGACCGACAAATTTCAGAGGGAAGATGGGGGTCAATGGGGTAGGTGGAGAATGATTTACTAAGGAACTTACATGTATACATATATGTATATATACATACCATATTGACACAGACAATAGAGTGGTGAATACCTGGAGGGGCAGGTGTTGGGTGGAGTGGGTCAATTGGAAAAAAAAGGATCTACACATACTGGGAAGTATTGAATCATTACCACTAGTGATGATTTGTATTCACATAAGATAGTAGTTCTTTTCTTATTTTCATTTTGCATTTTGTTTTACTCAAGAGACAGTGATAGGAAGAGTTTCATCCAAAAACCTGGGGCAGAATTGTTGAAGAACCTTTAGGAAAAAAATGCATATCTGGTAAAGTTTTAGACTTAAGGGGGCATATTTTCTAACAAATGGATAATACATATAGCTATTTTTGAATAAAGGAAATGCTTATGCATTATTTGAGAAGATAGTTATGGGAGCAACCTTTAGTAATTGATAAAGTGAAAAGGGCAAATACACAAAAGGAATGATACAGACAGCTCCTGAAAAGAAAAAAAAACAACAACAACAACACACTAAACACTTAAAGAAACAGAATGGCCAAAATATATATTAGGTCCTAAAATAGCTAAAAGCCTTCATGGGCACTCATTTAATCATAACCCTTGATTAAATTTAGCTAAAATATTTATATTTTAATAAGTCACCTGAACAACCATGCGTTGGAAATTTTATTTTGAGACTTGTTGGTGAGGCTGTTTGGTTTTGCTAAAATATTAAAATTGACACCTAAAATCAAAGACAATGTCAATATGTTGATTTTCACCAAGTGGAATTTATTATTTTATTTGATTGGGGTCAATAGACAAAGACCAAAACTTGGAGAAAAAAACCCTGAACTGAGATGATATTGAACACTTTTGAGACAACAAAAAACTAACTATAGAAACTATAGAAGGAATACCCCAATAATTCAGAGGGAAGGAAGTTTCAGTTGGAGGAGGAAATGTTCTGTTTTTTAAAAAATTGTATTTTTTGTTGAAAATATTATAGATGACCCCTTTGTTTACTTTTTTCTAATTGACCCATTCCATCCCACACCTGCCCCTCCAGGCCTTCACCACTCTATTGTCTGTGACCATATGCTATGTATATATTCACATGTAAGTTCCTTAGTAAATCAATTTCCACCCACCCCATTGACCCTCACTTTCCCTCTGAAATTTGTTGGTCAGTTCCAGCTTCTATGTTTTTGAATCTATTTTGTTCATTAAATTCCACATATAAGTGAGATCATGTGATACTTATCTTTCACTTAGCATAATACTTTCTAGTTCCATCCATGCTGTTGCAAATGGTAATAGTTCTTTCTTTTTTACTGCTGCATAGTATTCCATAAATGTTTGGCAAAAATGTACCATTACTTTCTTTATCCATTTATCTGCTGATGGGCACTTGGGCTGTTTTCAAATCTTATCTATTGTAAATGGCACTGCTATGAACATAGGGTTGCATACATTCTTTCTGATTGGTGTTTCTGGTTTCTGAGGATATGTTCCTAGAACTGAGATCTTTGGATCAAATGGAAGTTCCATTTTTAATTTTTTTGAGGAAACTTTATACTCTTTTCCATTCCCACTAGCAGTGCATGAGGGTTCCTTTTTCTCCACATCCTCACCAAGACTTGACATTTGTTGATTTGTTGATAGCTATTCTGACAACTGTAAGTTGATACCTTATTGTGGTATTAATTTACATCTCCCTGATGATTAGTGACTGAGCATTTTTTTCATGTCTCTTGGCCATGTGTATGTCCCCTTTGGAGAAATGCCTATTTAGGTCCTTTGCACACTTATAATTGGATTGCTTGTCTTCCTTTTGTTAAGCTGTATGAATTCCTTTCATAGTTTGGAAATTTACCACTTATGGGATGTATCACTGGTAAATATGTTCTTCCATGTCATGCCGTGGGCTCTCTTTTCATTTTGTTGATGGTTTCTTTTGCTGTGCAGAAGCTTTCTATTTTCGTGTAGTCCCATTTGTTTATTTTTTCCTTAGTTTTCTTTGTCCTGGGAGATGTATCAATAAACATATTGCTATGAGATATGTCTGAGATTTTGCTGCCAGCAGAGCATACATTTTAAATGTTCATTGTAGCCACTTTGTAAATAACTGCTTTTTTTTTTAACCTGGTCTTTTGCTAGACACTTCAAAGAGATACCCATTAGTTATGGTTTTTGCTTCTAGTTGTTTTATTCCTAGAAATATACCATCTTCCAAGACTGAATAATGAAGAAATAGAAATTCTGAGTAGCGATTACTAGTAAGGAGATTGAATCAGTAATAACAAATCTCCCAAAAAATTAAGGTCCAGGACCAGAAGGCTTCATTGGTGAATTTTAATACCAATTTTTCTCAAACACTTCCAAAAAATTGAATGGGAATAAACACTTTTAAACACATTTTATGAGGTTGTCAAAACCAGTTTGGCTCAGTGGATAGAGCGTCGGCCTGCAGATTGAAAGGTCCCAAGTTCTATTCCGGTCAAGGGCATGTACCTTGGTTGCAGGCACATCCCTAGTAGGGGGCTTGCAGGAGGCGGCTGATCAATGTCTCTCTCTCATCTATGTTTCTAGTTCTCTATCCCTACCCCTTCCCCTCTGTGAAAAATCAATAAAATATATTTAAAATAAATAAATAAATTTTATGAGGCCAGCATAACCATGTTTGCATGTTAAATGATAAAATAATGGACACTCATGTTCTTTCAGTTTTATCTATGGAGATGAAGTGGCTGTTACACATCAGTCAGAAGGAGTAACGTGTTTTTCTCTGTGCAACTGTTAGGGACACTATGTAATTCATTCTATCTGTTTATAGGAATTTTCCAATCAGGAAGCCCAAAATAAAACTAACTGCACAAAGGAGAAATGAAAGTAATAGTGACTTTCTTGACAAATGACAGCTTATTTTTACCTGCATACATGTTACAAAAAAGATCTAAAAATCTACTGGATATATGATGATGCCACAACATTCCTATAACCCCACTTAGAATATTATGTTTAGTTCCAGTTATTGTATTTTAAAAAAAGGATGTAGCATTTGAAAGGGGGAATTAGATTGACCTTAGGACCACTAAGTGTGAGCTGTGAAGCCAGAATAGAATCCTGAATTTCTATAACATTTAAAGAGCAAGGTTAAAGAAGATTGAATTGGAAATAAACTCACTTTGACATACATATACTAGATAGATAAAGTCAAATTTGTTTTTATTATAATAGAGATTGTTTTAAAAGAGATGTATAAATATCAATGGGAGTGAAACTTGCTGTAATAAACATCTGTACTCCAAATCTATCATTCTGTAGCATGCAAACAGAATAATGCCCTACTATTTTTTTTTCTGTGACAGAATTTTCAGTGGGTCCTTTTCTGAAACATAGGAAGGATATGCCCCTTAGCTGAATACCACTGACAGACATTGCAATAAGTATTTATAAACCAACGGAAAAAGAGTATGCCTCAGGAATGGCAACTAAGCTGCACTAACCACTCATTTATCAAAAGGAATTGAATCTACCTGTATTTTTGCTAGGTAGGCAATTTAGGAACCAGAGAACTATACAATATTTGAGTTATCATTTATTAGAGAAGTCAGTTTATCCAATCTTTGTTTTACAAATGAGTATACTGGAATCTAGAGAGGGGAAGACATTTGCTTATGGTCACACAGCTAATTAGTTGTGTAGTTTGGGACTAATATCCAAGTCCCTGTATGCCTTATTCAGGTGTTTTTGTTTTGTTTTGTGAATAGGTTATTGTTTGAAAATTCACTTATAAATTGATTTCATAGAACTTGGAAAATAATGTTTCATGGACAAAGTCGTAAGTCCAGAGTTCTCTTTTGCTCCATTCTATACTTCGTTTCCATGTTAATTTAAGCTTTAATGTATACTAATGCTAGCTTTACAATTTCTGTTGCACATGTTCCTTCCTTTTGATCCTCATCTCTATCAATCTGGTGACATTATGCTGAGGATATTGCAGTAATTTCCTACCTGCTCTTACCTACAAACTTTCTTGTACCAATTCATTCTGTCCATCCCGTGAGTATCTCAATCATTCTTGTTCTCTTTCTGTCTTTGTTCCTCAAAACCTACCTATCCTTCAAGACTTAAATTTCATCTCTTTCATAATGATTTTACTGTTCACTCTAGGTAAAAGTGATATTTTCACCTAAATTCTTATAACAGTTCATTTATATTACTCATGCATTCAACATTCATTTATCAGATATTTTTGAGTGCCTCCGCAATGCTAGGAAATCGTGTGGAGTTTATCACTCAAAGCTTTTCAATGTAACAATGTGCAACAATAACATTTTTCATTTTATATATACTAATATTCTGATATCAGGGGCCATGTATTCTCCACGGTTCATTGCAAAGAACCTTTTATACATAGTTGAAGTATTTGTAGAATAAATGTTGAATTAATACACTGTTATGGTAGAACTAGAGGCTGGGTGCATGAAATTTGTGCATAGGGTGTAGGGATGTCCTACAGCCCAGTCTTATCCCTCTCCAATCTGGGACCCCTTGAGGGATGTCTGACTGCCCATTTAGGCCTACCTGGATCGGGCCTAAACTGGCAGTTGGACATCCCTCTCACAATCCAGTACTGCTGGCTCCAAACTGCTCACCTGCCTGCCTTCCTGATTGCCCCTAACTGCTTCTGCCTGCCAGCCTGATCACCCCCTAACCACTCACCTGCCAGCCAGATTGATGCCTAACTGCTCCCCTGCCAAATTGTTTTTCCCTAACTGCCCTCCCCTGCAGTCCTGGTCACCCTCAATTTCCCTCCACTGCAGGCCTAGTCACCCCTAACTGCCCTCCCCAGCTGGCCTGATCACCCAAAACTGCTCTCCCTTGCAGGCCTGGTCCCTCCCAAATGCCCTCATCTACTGGCCATCTTGTGGTGGCCATCTTTTGTCCACATGGGGACAGGATCTTTTGACTATATGGGGGCAGTCATCTTGTGTGTTGGAGTGGAGGTCAATATGCATATTACTCTTTTATTAGATAGGATGGAGGCCTGGTGCATGGGTAGGGGCCAGCTGGTTTGCACTGAAGGGTGCATATAACTCTTTTATTAGATATGATGGAGGCCTGGTGCATGGTTGGGGGCCAGCTGGTTTGCACTGAAGGGTATCCTGGATCAAGGTGGGTGTTCCCTTGGGGTGTGGGGTGGCCTGGGCAAGGGGCCTGTGGTGGTTTGCAGGCCGACCATGCCCCCCAGGGACCCAAGTGGAGGTCTTGGTATCTGGTATTTATTTATCTTCTACAACTGAAATTTGTAGCCTGCAGTGGAGCCAAACCTTCAGCTTGCACTGCCATTGAAACTTTGTTGCTTAAGTGGAGGCCTAGGCCCAACAGGGTGTGTGAAAATCTTGGCTTCCTCCATTGCCAGGGGTAACCCAAGCCTTGCTCAGTGGCGGCAGCCATTACAACTTTGTTGCCTTAAGCAGAGGCCTCTGCTTGCCAGGCTTTGTGGAAAGGTTGGCTTCCTCTGTTGCCAGGGGCAACCCAAGCCTCTCTCCTGCTCTCTCTGTGACCTTAGCCATCTTGGTTGGGTTAATTTGCGTACTCACTCTGATTGGCTGGTGGGTGTGACTGGTGGGCATGGCTTGTGGGTGTAGCGAAGGTACAGTCAATTTGCATGTTACTCTTTTATTAGATAGGATGAGGAGAAAATGTGGTCTCTATAGGATCAGTATATAAACTACTAATATCAGTTATATAATACTAGTATACTGGTGAGCAAATTCATGCACATTGAAAGGAAATTAATTAGAAAGTGGCCGGTGGGGCAGGACTGGGAGAAACAGGCTGGACATGCCTTAGAGCTAATTTCCTGTGGTCCCTCCCCAGCCAACAGCACCTGGGGTTGTGCCACAGTTCAAAAGGCATCTGGGGAGTGAGTGGGGTCCCTCCAGCAGGTGTGGTCCCTTGCCTGGCCTGCAGGGATTGGGCCGAAACTGGCTTGCCAATATCTCCCAAGAGTTCCAGGAATGTGAGAGAGCACTCTGCAAAGTCGCTGTCTTACAGGGTGTGGAACACAAATGAAAGTGTACAGTAAACCAGATTCAGGGTTGACAGTGCCCCAGCAACAACATAACTCGGGACCAAAGGTGAAATTGGGATCCCTCTTCTCTGGTTCCAGGGTGTGTCACCCAAGAACTAAGAACCACTGTTGCCATGTCACCTCAGCTAGGCAGCTCCTGTGTTGAGTGTTTGCCTCCTGGTGGTCAGTACACATCATACCTACTAGCCAGTCAGAAGGTCGCTTAGCCTTTTATATATATAGATATCTGAAAAGCTTCCTTTAACTCTTAAAGAAGTTGTTTTTTTACATGTCATAAAAGTGGCAAGATGATCATGGAATAAAAGCCATCAAGGAAAATGAGTATTCAGTCATATTTGGATAGATAAATATTATAACAACAAGTGGAAAAACACTGAAGGAGATTAAAAATGTTTTAGTTCCAGTCTCTCTTTCTATAAAAGTGGTAGTGTTTCAAACCCACTTTTGTAGATAAAATATTTGTACTTTATTAGTTAACAAAGAAAAATGCTCTAATGTTTAGTGTAAACTGTAATAGTAAGATATTATCATTTAACATGAGATTTTGGACATGTAAATGAATTATATGTAGTGTTTCAAAAGGTAATCATTTGTAACTTTAAGTATCTGCCTCTGTTATCTTAATCAGTAAAAAAACATGCTATTTTATTTTATTTTATTTTATTTTTATTTATAATCATAGAGTAGTCCTTGTCAGAGATTAACTCAAGGGATGAACATAAGGATTTAACAGACTTTCAAATAAATGATCCTCTTCATTCTCACTCCTGCTTTAGTTATACCAGGATTCCTTTGCTCTGAATCTTGGTTAATTGTAGTCATCTGTAGCTAGACTAAACCAGATAGGATTACCAGAATGACCAATTGCCAAATGAACTAATGTTCTTAGAAACAGCTTAGCTGAGTTGTGCTTACAGATCTCTGTTACTCATCTGACTTCACTAAACAAATAAGCCCAATGTTAGAAAAAGGGAAGGTATAATTAAAATAAATTTTATAATATCCTTTCTCTACATGAATAATTTTATAATAGAACTACATTTTTATATACATCAAAATTCAGTTTATTTGATGCCATCAACTAAGTTTGCCCGATAATGTTCCTAATCAACTTTAGCTACTCAGTGAAAGTTTACTCAGATTCTAAAACAACCTGGCTGTCCGTATATAAACTAAGCATCATCATCAATGATGCAAAACAGTGCTGCATAGTAGAAACAGGTTCTTAAAACATGTTATATGTAAATGAACTTGAAGACTGAATAGTGATGCATATGAACGAGTAAAGTGTATCTTCACATATTTAATGGTCAGTGTATCTGACAGATATTCACTGAGCACCCACTCCATGCCATCTCTGTTTTGTAGTAAAACAATGAACAAAAAACCTAAACGTATTCTTTCACAGAGATTGCATTTTTGGAGGGGAGATAGATATAAAACAAGTAAATAGATAAGATGTTCATACATTTTTTTTAAATGTTATGAGGGAAACACTGTTTAATCAACCATTCAGAGTTGGAAGCTGCCACTAGTTCTCTACATAAGCAGCATACTATTTAGGAAGTAGGCCAATTTCCTAACATTTGAGTCTCATATCAAAAACAAAGGTAAATGAAAGCTGAGAAAGCAGGGATTATACCCATCGCCTCAAGGGCTTTAATGTATATCTACCATAAATGGCGCATTTGATCTGGCACATCTTCTTAGTGGTTTCTGTGAGTCATTCTGAGCATATATCAGCAAGATATGATCATCAATGAGAATACTTGAAATATAAGATGTGTAATAAGTGTTTTAAAAATTTCCTTATAAAAAGCTGGATAAACCCCAACCCCCATACAGATCAAAGGATGACATTCAAAGGGTAACTCATGTGTCTTTGGTCAAACCTAAGAACAGTTACAGAGACACATTCCCAACAGAAATATTGTGGCCAAAGACTCTCACAGCATTAAGTGATTTAGCTCTTATGAAGGTTTTGTGAGATTTTAATGTTTAAAGCTTCAGATAATATAAATGATTTCATGTAGGTTATTTAATAATCAGAGTTTACTATGTGTCTGATATTCAGTGAGTTGGGATATGTAGAAGGATATTATTGAAAAATATTTGGGATAGATTGATAATTTGACAATTTGTCTTCATCCTTGTTGAAACATATTAATATTGTACATATTGTAATAATTATTATTGTATTGTGACAAGTTATTCTAATTTTTTATGATCATTGCCTTGAAAAATACATTTGATGGTATGAACCATATCCTATCTTTGATATTTCTTGTTATTGTAGGACATATGAGAAATAGCATCGAACCACAGAGGTTCCTCAGAATGGACTGACAAAGTACTATTTGTATAAAGGATCATCTGTCAGAGATATGAAATACCCCAACTCCCCAGTGTATTGTGCTCATTGGTTATACTTATATGCATGCATATAAGTCCTTTGGTTGATCTCTTATCTATCCCACCTCTCCTTAATCTTCCTGCTGTAATTTGACAGTCTGTTTGATGCTTTACTGCCTCTGTATCTATCTTTTTGTTCATCAGTTTAGAATGTTCTTTATATCACAAATGAGTGATATCATGTGGTGTTTCTCCTTCATTGACAGGCTTATTTCCCTTAGAATAAGGCTCTCCAGTTCCATCCAGGTTGTGGCAAATGGTAAGAATTCCTTCTTTTTAATGGCAGCATAGAATTCCATTGTGTAGATGTACCACAGTTTTCTGATCCACTCATCTGCTGAGGGGCACCTAGGCTGTTTCCAAATTGTAGCTATTGTAAATTGTGTGCCTATGAAAATAGGGGTGCATAAATCCTTTCTGATTGGTGTTTCTACTTTCTTAGGATATATTCTTAAGAGTGGGATTGCTAGGTCAAGTGGGAGTTCCATTTTTAGTTTTTTGAGGAAACTCCATACTGTTTTTTATAATGGCTGCACCAGTCTGCATTCCCACCAACAGTGCACAGGGGTTCCTTTTTCTCTGCATCCTCAACAACACTTATCGTTTGTTGATTTGTTGATGATTGCCATTCTGACAGGTGTGAGATGGTATCCCATTGTACGTTTGATTTGCATCTCTCAGATAATTAGTGAATTTAAACATGTTTTCATGTGTCTCTTGGCCTTCCTTCTGTTGTCTTTCAAAAAGGTTCTATTTAGGGTTCATTGCCCATTTTTTTAATGTATTATTTATCTTCATTTTATTAAGTTGTATTAGTTGGCTGTAGATGTTGGAGATTAAACCTTTATCAGTGATAACATTTGCAAATATGTTCTCGCATACAGTGGGCTTTCTTGTTGTTTTGTTGATGGTTTCTTTTGCTCTGCAAAAGCTTTTTATTTTGATGTAATCCCATTTGCTTATTTTCTCTTTAGCTTCCATTGCCCTTGGAGCAGTATCAGTGAAGTTCTTTCAGCATATGTATGAGATTGGGCTGCCTGTGGTTTCCTGTAGTATTTTTATGATTTCCCCATCTTATATTTAAGTCCTGTATTCATTTGGAGTTTATTTTCATATATGCTGTCAATTGGTAGTCCAGTTTCATTTTTTTTCATGTATCTGTCAAATTCTCCCAACACCATTTATTGAAGTAGCTGTCTTGGCTCCATTGTATGCTCATGCCTCCTTTGTCAAATATTAATTGATCATAGTGGTTTGGATCAATATCTGGATTCTCTATTCTATTCATTGGTCTATATGCTAGTACCAGGCTGTTTTGAGAACAGTTGCTTTGTAAAATAGCTTGAAATATGGTAATGAGATCCCACCTACTTTATTCTCTTTCTCTGGATTTCTGTGGCTATTTGAGTTTTTTTTGTTTGTTTGTTTGTTTCAGAAGAATCTTTGAAAACTTCTTTCTAGGTCTGTGAAATACGTTGTTGGTATTTTAATGGGTAGTACATTGAATCTATACAGTGCTTTGGGGAGTATGGACATTTTAATGATGTTGATTCTCCCAATCCATGAATATGGTATGCTGTTCCATCTGTCTACGTCTTCCTCTATCTCTTTTTTTTTTGTGTGTGTGTCCTGTAGTTTTCTGCATATAGGTCTTTTACCTCCTTAGTCAGGTTTATTCCTAGGTATCTTAATTTGTTTGGTGCGATGGTAAAAGGAATTGCTTTTTTATTTTTCCTTTCTGTAATTTCAATATTAGGGTATAGAAATGCCATAGATTTCTGGGCATTAATTTTGTATTCTGCTACATTGCTGAATTCATTTATTAAGTCAATTAGTTTTTGGATAGAATCCTTCGGTTTTTTTATGTACAGTATCATGTCATCTGCAAATAAGGACAGCTTTACTTCTTCTTTTCCAATTTGGATGCCTTTTATTTCTTCTTGTTGTGTAATTGCAATGGCTAAAACTTCCAGTACTATGTTGAACAGGAGAGCTGAGAGTGGGCATCCCTGTCTTGTTCCTGTTCTTAGGGGAAATGGTTTTAGTTTTTGCCCATTGAGTATGATGCTAGCAGGGAGTTTATCATATATGGCTTTTATGATGTTGAGGTATGACCGTTCTATTCCCACCTTGCTGAGAGTTTTTATCTAGAAAGTGTGCTTGATTTTGTCAAAAGTTTTTTCTGTATCAATTGATATTACTATGTAATTTATATCTCTCAATTTGTTTATGTGATGTATCATGTTTATTGATTTGCGGATATTGTACCATCCTTTTATTCCTGGGATGAATCCTTCTTGGTCATGTTGTATGATCTTACTGAAGTACTGCTGGATCTGATTTGCTAGAATTTTATTGAGGATTTTAGCATCTATGTTCATTAGAGATATTGGCCTATAATTCTCTTTCATTGTGTTGTCTTTATCGAGTTTTGTTTTTAGGGTGATGCTGGCTTCATTGAAGGTATTTGGAAGTGTTCCTTCTTGAATATTTTTGAATACATCGAAGAACATAGGTTTTAATTCATCCTTGAATGTTTGGTAAAACTCTCCTGTGTAGCCATCTGGTCCCGGGCTTTTGTTTGCTGGAAGCTTTTTGATGACTCCTTCAATTTCTTCCATAGTTATTGGACTATTGAGATGTTTAGATTCTTCCTGATTGAGTTTTGGAAGGTTATATTTTTCTAGGAATATGTCCATTTCTTGCAGGTTGTTCAATTTGTTGGAATAGAGTTTTCCATAGTATTTTTTAATAATCTTTGTATTTTGGTGGGGTATGTTGTTATTTCTCCTCTTTCATTTCTGATTCTGTTTATTGGGTCTTCTCTCTTTCCTTCTTGGTGAGCCTGGCTAGAGGTCCATCAATCTTGGTTATCCTCTCAATGAACAAGCTCTTAGTTTTGTTGATCCCCTTTATTGTTTCTTTGGTCTCCATGTTGTTTATCTCCGCTCTGATCTTTACTATTTCCTTCCTTCTGCATATATTGGGCTTTTCTTGTTGCTCTCTTTCTAGCTCTTTGAGTTGTAGGGTTAGGTAATTTATTACCATTGTTTCCTGTTTTTTTTTTTTTTTTGCACTAGGCTTGTAGAGCTATGAACTTCACTGTGTCCCATAAATTTTGTATTATTGTGTTGTCATTGTCATTTGTTTCCATGATGTTTTTTTATTTCTTCCTTGATCTCTCCAGTTACCCAGTTATTGTTTAATAGCATGCTGTTTAGTTTCCATGTGTTTGATTTCTTTGTATTGTTTTTATTGTAATTTATTACCAGTTTTATGCCACTGTGATCTGAGAAAATGCTTGATATTATTTCTTTCTTCTTGAATTTGAAGAGAATTTTCCATGACCTAACATATGGTCTATCTTTAAAAATGACCCATGTATACTGGAGAAGAATGTATATTCTGTGGCTTTGGGGTGAAATGTTCTGAAGATGTCTATTCCATCTGGTCTTGTGAGTCATTTAGGATTGATGTTTCTTTGCTGATTTTTTGTTTAGAGGAATTGTCCATTGGTGACAGTGGGGTATTAAAGTCTCCTACTATTATTGTACTGCTGTCAATCTCTTCCTTAATATACTGCAGGAGATTTTTATGTATTTAGGTGCTGCTATATTGGGTACGTATATGTTTACCAGAGTTATTTCTTCTTGTTGGATTGTTCCTTTTAGTATTATGAAGTGGCCTTCTTTATCTCTTGTTATATCCTTCACCTTGAGATCTAATTTGTCAGATATCAGTATTGCAACCCCAGCTTTTTTTTTTCATTTCCATTTGCCTGAAATACCATCTTCCATCTCTTCACCCTCAATCTGTGAACATCTCTTTTTCTGAGGTGGGTTTCTTGTAGACAGCAGATATATGCATCATGTTTTTTATCCAATCTGTTACCCTATGTCTTTTGATTGGAGCATTTAATCTCTTTACATTTAAAGTTATTTATAAGTACTTATCTGTCGTCATTTTTAGTCTTTACCCCTGAGTTCCTTTTTCCCCTCCTCTTTCTTTCTTTCTTTCTTTCTTTCTTTCTTTCTTTCTTTCTTTCTTTCTTTCCTTCTTTCTTTTTTTCTTGTTTTTCCAGCAGACGCTAACATTTCATGCATTGCTGGTTTGGTAGTAATATATTCCCTTAGTCCTTTTTTATCTGTGAAGCTCCTGATTTCACCTTCAATATTGATTTAAAGCCTTGCTGGTACAGTATTTTTGGTTTCAGATCCCTCCTTTACATGACTTTGTATATTTCATTCCATTCCCTTCTGGTCTGATGAGTTCTGTTGAGAAATCAGTAGCTAGTTTTAGGGGGTTCCTTTGTAGGTAACTTTCTGTTTCTCTCTGACTGCCTTTAAGATTCCTACTTTGTCATTGGTGTTTGCCAATTTAATTATAATGTGCCTTGGTGTTGATTTTCTGGGCTTCATTTTGCTGGGGACTGTGAGCTTCTTGGATTTGTGTGGATTTTTTTCTTTCTTGTGTCAGGGAAGTTTTCTATCATTATTTCTTCAAACAAGTTTTTTATTCTTTGCTCAATTTCCACTCTTTCTGGAACCTCAATTATGCTGATGTTGTTTTGTTTCTTGTTATCCCAAAGTTCCCGTAGTCTCTCCTCTTGCTTTTTATTTTTTTTTTTTCCCAGAAGCTGCTGTACTTGGGTATTTTCTCCTTACTTGTCTTCTAGCTCACTGATGCGGTCCTCTGCTTCTTCTAGTCTACTTTAGATGCTTTCTATTGAGTTCCTTAGAGGAGTGATATAATGTTTTATTTCTTCTTGATTATTCTTCATTTCTTCCTGGTTCTTCTTCATTTACTCTTGGCTCTTACTCATAGTGTCGATTTTTTCTTCCAGTCTTTTCAGCCACCTTATGACCATTTCTCTGAACTCTTTTTCTGGCAGGTCTATTTCTTCTTCTATTTGGTTTACTTCCTTTTCTGGTGATACCTGCTTTTCTGTCATATGCGGGCTGTTTCTTCATCTGCCAATGGTCTTTCTTCTCTGGGTGTCTGGTTATGTAGTTCTCTCTCCTACTTTGAATTAAAGGCACAAACTACAACACGACCAAGTACAACACACAAGGCACTGAACAGAAATGTATTCACGATGTTAATAACCACAAATAAGGTAACCACCATTGAAAGACAAATTAGGGGTAAGTAGAGAAAGAAGAAGAGAAATATGTGGAAAAAGAAAAGAAAGAAGTGCCAAAATCAAATTGGGATAAGGGAGAAAAAAAAGAAAAAGAAAAAGAAGAAGAAAAAAGTCAGAGAGAAAAGAAAGAAAATAAGAGAGAAAGAGGGTACAAATTATATATGTGAGGAGAAAACTCCTGTAGAACAGCCACTAATCCCAACAAATCCTGGCAACAAGTACCTGGAGATTAATACAAACTATAAATAACAACTAATATCAAGGGAGGTGAGGGAAAAGAGTGGTAAAAAACAAACCAAAACAAAGCAAACAAAAAGCAAAATAAAACCAGTAGAATAAGCAAAAACAATCTCACACAAAAAGTATAAAAAATAGGTATAATCATCATTCAGACAAACAACAACCAAAGGACATAGAGAAAAACAACTTTTTGGATAGTGAAGACAAGAAGAGAGAGGTTTGTATTCCTTGGAGTAGGGGATTTGAAATTAGATATATAAGTGGGGTGAAATTTTAAACAGGTATAAAGAAAGAATAGGGAAAATCTAAAGATGGAAAAGGGAAAGAGAAACAAGACAAAAAGATGGGGAAAGTTAGGAAGAGAGTGTTGGCATAAAGGTAGAGTTCAGATAGAGTAAACTTATGTTAAAGTAAAGGTGAAAATAGAATGTAGAACTCTAATCCCAAAGTAAAATAAAGAGAAAATAAAATGACACTTTTTTCCCCCAAAAGGTAAAATAGTAGTAGTGATAATAGTAGTTGAAAATAAAAATGTAATAATTAAAAAGGTAAAATAAATCGAGAAGAAAAGGCAAAAAAGTTTTTGAATTAAAATATGCAAAAAATAAAAAAATAAAAAAATAGAGTGGGCATTCCTATTTCCCAGTCAGGAGAGTATTGCAGTTCCCTGTGTTCCACTGCTGAGGTGTGTCTTAATCTCTTTATTCTTTTGTCATTATGTGACAGTCAATTTGTGAGTCATCAGCTGGGTGGCAGTGTTTTGGAATTGACCTCTGATACTAAGCAAAGGACCTCTCTAGGCTGTGCTTAGATCCTGCTACTCTGGTTCTCAATACTGGTTTGTGGGGATGAGTTGCCCTAGAACCTATTCTCTGATGGTTATTCTGTGCTCCAATCCCCAGGATCCAGAAAAACACCCTTCCCCTGCAGTCTCTCAGGATGTCTCCAATTTAGTGATCCTATGTATTGGGCTTAGCAATCAGAAGCCAGGGTCTTAAGAGGAGAGAGCTGTCTGTGCTCTCGCCCTTCCCCGCTCCTGTTCGAGCAGCCGGGACACTGCAACAATTCCCAAGGTGTCCTTCTGCCTCAGATAAAAATGGGTTGCTTTCTATAGCTCCCCTCTGATAATAGCTCTGAGGGTATCCTTCCACATTTAGGGATCACACCCTGCCCCACATCCCCGGATTTCTCTAGAAACAGCTTTTCCCCAGTCAAGTTCCCATAGTATGCATGTTTCTGTTCTGTGAGACGGAGACCCCACCTTATCCCAGGTGAAATATGACCTTTCTGTGTGCTGTGCAGAGGTCCTCTGAGTCCGAGTGTTTGTGCTGATTGGAGAGCGGTGTTCTGGGTCCCCCAGCTGTTAGGTGGGTGCTGCAGCTGTAGCTTTTCAGACGGCCGTAGACATCCACATCCCCCAACAAACACTCTCAGTGGGTCTCTCAGCTGCTCTCTCCGTTTTCCCAGCAATAAAGCTCCAGACACGTCTCTCTATCCCACCGCCATTTTTTTTCTACCCAAACTGCATGCTTTACCCCATGCCATTTTTTAATTTCCCTTTACATTTCTTTCTGGACTTTGATGTTAAATATTCCTGACTTTTTAAATAATCAAGCTTATGCACAAATGCCTTTCAGAAGTAACAAATATTTAATATAACCAAAGTTTTTGTTATTCCCAAATAATTATAGGAAAAATAAATTTTCATAAGAAAGAAAATGATAGTTTTAATTGTTTGAGCCTTGAATCCAAAGATCATGCTTTGAAGATACAAGTGATTAATAGTTTGTTTGCATGCCCTCTGAAAACTTAAATAGACCTAAAATGTTCTGGCCTTTATTTTTATAGTTTTATAATGAAATATATTTTCATTCCCTTTTGACATACTGAAGAAATTCCAGGATTCCTCAGGATTCCTAACGGATGCTGTGGAGTAAGAGGTGACATATAAAATAAATAAACTTATTAGCAAAAAGTAGGGAAAGCTCCCTAAAACTCCAATAGTGGAAATGCCACAGTTAGCACGATTTAATAAACCCATCAAAGATAACCTAAACCTAGTTTTACTAACATCTGTTTACTGGCCATTTATCTTTTACATGCAAAGTTGGGGGAAGGCAGGACATTTCTTGACTTATGTGTTATATATTTATTAAATATTTGTTCCCCAAAATGAACACTGCTTATTGTATTGAACCACATACACAAATTACAGGTTTAAAAGGAAGAGTCTGTGTAAAGAACAACTAAAGCCCAACTTAGCAGTCCTTGAAATAGGGTAGTATATGTCAGGTTAACGGTTGACTCTAATTTCAAAGCATCAGAAGCATGTTTCCATCTTTATGGAAGTATAATTGACAAATAACAGTTATATATATATTTAAGGTATACAATCACTTGACAATATTTTCATCTATGAAAGCATAGAAAACATTTTATAATGTTTTTAACTTTTTAAAAAATATAATGAGCAACATAAACTGACGAGCAAAAACAGATCCAGAGAGAGAGAAGCATTGATCAGACAGTCAAACCTCAGAGGGAGGGTAGAGGAGAGTGGTGGTAAGGGAGAGATCCATCAAAGGACTTGTATGCATGCATATAAACCTAACTAATAGACACAGACAATGGGGGATTGAGGGTATGAGTGAAGGGTTAGGGAGGAGGCAATGGGGGTATAAGGACACATATGTAATACCTTAATCAATAAAAAAAGACATAAGACTTGTAATGAAAATAACATTAAATTAAAAAATATTTTTATTGATTTCAGAGAGGAAGAGAGAGAGAGAGAGAAACATCAATGATGAAAGAATCATTGATAAGCTTCATCCTGCATGCCCCCTACTGGGGATCGAGTCTGCACCCAGGACCTTTAGTCTGCAGGCCAACACTCTAGCCACTGAGCCAAAACAGCTTGGGCTCAGTTTTTTAGTATATTAAATCTATTGCTACTAAGCTGATTTAATAATGATGTTTCTCTGAGTGTAATCAGTGTTCATTTTGTATTGAATCTATTTTCATCTAACACAATTTTTTTACATACTTTTTCTGTACATAAAAAAATAATAAAGTGGCATCTACTTCAGGGTCAAAGGCTTGTCCTTCCTATTAAAGAATGTGCATATGACCTTTCAGGTAAACAGTCTAGCACTTATAGCTTAAGTTTCCTTGGATAAATTGACTAATATTTGAGTAAATTATACCCGTAAACTTTAAAATAATGGCCATAAAACTCAAATTCCTACTAGACCCAAGGAGATAAAATAAATTCATTTAGAGAGTCAGGCATAAGATCAGAGTAAATTATGGGATCTGTGGGGAACAGAAGAGTGGACGTATATTCTGTCTATGGGTAAACATCGCTCCTCTACTTCCTCTAGTTGTGCTGAGTCAGTAAATATGTGGGACCAGATTTTCAAAGTTCTGGGCAGACCAAATTATATTTGGCAGGTCTTATTTGCCAATTTGTAGCCTCTGTCTTAAAATATCACATCACAAGCATTTAAAAGTTGAATTGCTATGTTGTGCACCTGAAACTAAGATACTATTTTATCAACCATATTTTAATAAAAATGAAATAAATGAAAGCAGTGTTATGTAGAAAGAGCAATGGCCTAGAGATCAAGGTAGCCATGGATCTTTTCCTGTCTCTTCTACTTTCTAAATGTGTAGCATGCCTATTGACCTTATTATGTTTCCATGAGGATAAATCAAATATTATAATCTTTGGGGGGTGGTTCAAAAAGTGGTCCCTAATATGCAGTAGAGAAAGCAAGGTGGCAAATTCAGGGGCAGAAGCATAAATTAGGTGTAAGCAGACTTCTGAACAGTAAACTTGGCCAAACATGTGAACATATACGGGGCTACTTTTCTCACTTGATAAATGGTGGTGGTGGGTTGTAAACTAGAGCAGTTCTGATAATGCAACACATAGGAAAAAGACAGCTTCACTAATTAAAGCGAATAATTAAAGGAATAAAAAAGTGTGGCTCCTTCTTATCTCTTTCTACTACCCATCAGCACTTTCTCAAATTTCTTTAGAGTACAAAGGTTGACTGTATCTTTGAATGCTCTGTTTTAAGTACATTCCCCTGTATTAAGAATTAATAAAAGCATTCTAGTAACCTTCAGTTCAGAGGTATGACTTACTATGTGATATTTGATAGTGAATTTTTAATTTATCTTCAAAATGACTAAAATACTTAAATCGAGTGAGTCTCTGAGTTCTTAACTGGACTCCTTACTCCGTGCTGTGATATTTTTTGTTTTCTCTTGGCATGTGATCTGTATGTTATTTCTTTGTTGTTAAATGTGATTTTATGTCTAAGTTTAGGTTTCAAATGTAATAATTCCATATCTCTGATTCTTCTGCTGAATTTCATCCAATCAGAGAAGAGCATGCTGGGTAACAACCATTGCCATTAACTTCGTGGGTTTGCATTAACACATTACAACTTAGAAAAATCTAAGTATGAAATTCTTTTATAAGTGGTACAGAATAAAAATTGATCTTGAAAAATTAAAATATAATCTACTCTAGCTGAGTCTTTGGGTCTCAGCCAGAGCAGAATTACCTTTCAGGTATACCCTGTATGTTGGGGAAAAGTATCCCTGTTATAAGAATAACCAGTGTCTTAATGTAGTGCAGCAATGATTATTGGACCTGGCAAGCTGAGGAGAGACCCTAAGTACTTACCACAATTTGTTATAGGGCTTCTGTTGGTAATAGATCTATTGATTGTCATGGTATTTTGAGAATAGCATTTGACCCACTGTTCTTGAATATATGTAACCCTTTTTGTCAATCACTTTGTAAGAATGTGGAAATAGGTATATTTCAGCCAAAAAATTAAATTTTAGTAAATTTCAGTTCCTATATTTATCACTTTAATTTCATATCCATATTTAGACGTGGGAAAAGGTAGTAAAATGTAACTTTAGGAAACAAAGAGTAATTTGAGGGGATATAAAACATTCTAGGCCAACTCTAGGAAATTCAGATGAGAGCTGCTCTATACTGAGCTGATATTAATTGTAGCATCTGCGTGTCCAGTAAAAATTACCAAAATGTTGATTATTTGGCAAGTGTAAAGAAATCTAAAATAAGTTAGTTGATATCACAGAAGGAACAAATTCAGAAGTATAAAAGTCATGTTATATTTTGAATATAAAAAATAAAGTATGTGTATTTAACATGTAGTCCCTGACGCTCTAGTTACAATTATAAACAGTACTATAAAATACATCTTACATTTGATAATTTTTTTTTTCAAAACTCAAAGTAAACTCCTGAGAGTTTCAAATCCTTAATTAAATAATAGTTAACTCATGGGCACATATTTATTGGATATTACTAGCAAGAATGTTTCAATACTTGGTAATTTTGAAGTCTTAAACTTAAATAAATAATCTATGAGTCTATGAAGACCTTAGAAGATTTAAATGGTTTTATTTATTTGAACTTAGTATAAGTATATACATGTGGTGATAGCCAAAAATGTTCTGGTGAGTTTATAAAGTTTTATAAGAAAAAACAAACAAACAGAAAAAAACATTGCGATCTACGGTAAAAAGGAAAAAAGTCTGGTGATGTATATAGCCCATTGATTTAAGACAGTATGGACAAACATTGACTTTCTATGTAATACTTTCAACAATAAAGACAAATTAAAAAATAGATTTAAAAAATGGGGGAAAAGGAATTTATGGATAAACATTGACTTGGTATGTATGAGTAAATTCTACTTTAAGAAAGTTTCAAATCAGGATAGTTCTGTCAATTAAGTGACAGAATACCAAAGTAGGTGAAATAAAGGTTCACTTTCTTTCACTCCCACTTTCTTTCCCCAGCAGCCCTATCTGTTTGCATTTGTGATTTTTTTTAGAAACTAGAGGCCCTATAGGGGAGGTTCCCCTCAGCCTGGCTTGCCCCTATCACAGCCCAGGAGCCCTCAGAGGCAGGAGGTGACCCAGTGATCAGGGGAAGGTAACACCCTCATCACACCTCTGCTGATGCCACTGCCGGCAGCACAAGCCTCAACCAGTCCTGGTTACCTGAGCCTTGGACAGCCTGGGTGGCTGGGCAGCTTGCCTGCAACTCAGGCTGGCTCTGGGTTGCTGGGAGGCTGAGGGGATTGAGGGACTCAGGAGACAGGTACATGGAGCCATGCTATCTGCCCGCCACCCCAGTAGGGCTGAAGAAACTGGGCACTGCCATTTTTGGGCTATGGCCACTGCCTTTTTTGAGGGTGTGGCAGTCAATTAGCATATGCCCTCATTACTGGCTGTGAGGGTGTGATGGTAAATTAACATATTCCATCTTTATTAGATAGGATCTTTCTACAGACCTTTAAGCAGGAAAGCAGTTGCCTTTCAAAAACAAATAAAAAATATCTGAAGGGAAACTTTTAACAAAAAGGCTATTAGAAGAAAAGATTCTAAAGGGGTGATAAACAACTCATATATATTTGTACTGGGTGTTATAGAGAGGTTCCTGTTTCTGTAGTAATAAGTCCACTAAGGCTCAAAAGAGCCAAGTTACAGTCCTTACAGTGTTTTTATTGATTTATTTATTTTTAGCATGGGATTTTAGATTTTATTGTTCTTCATTAAAGGTCATGGGAATGTTGGAAATCATAATACTGGAGAGAGTGGTTATATTGTTAACTGACCTAATTATGTTTTTTATTGATTTTGTTTAACTTATTTTGTTTGGATGTGTATATGATTGTATGTTTGTGACTGCGTGCTAGTGTGTGTGCACATGTGCATGTGTAATCCTTTGGGGGAAGAGGTAAAATAGTTACATGTTTCCACAGAAATAAGTATAGAGTGAGCTGAGTGATTAATGGCTCCATGTTTGGGAAATTAAAGCATAACATTTATATTGGCTTATTTTCATCATCCTGTTGACAAAATAAAAAAAAATGTGAAAAAATTAGAAGGGGATTTTTTTTCCCCCTAAAAAGTACTGGAATACCCAATGGGATGGGAAGAAAGCTCTTGAGAGAAAGGGAAAAGACACAATATTGCTGAAGCCTTTTTGGAATTGTTATGACCCGAGGCCATTTTCTTCAACAGAAATCTATAACTTTATTTCCTTGCCTTCGTATATGGAAAAGCCCTAAACCAAATCACATTTTACATTATTCTTTACTCAATGGGGGTTAGACCAAAAGTTTAATAACATTATCCATATATTTAAAATACTATCTAATAGCAATTCAGGCTTTCCTACCTTCTTTGTGCTCTTCCCTGCTGCTATTTCATTGTGTGTACTGATCTAAAATTTCTGCAGATTTTAAGAAGATTTTTTTTTTGTAAAATATAATAAAGGCTTGATTAATTGGAAGCTAACTAACCAGAATTCTCAATTAACCAGTTTTATTTATTTATTTTTTGCTATACTCTCCTTTTAGAAGGAAGAGGCAAATGACAAGGAAACAAGCTGTTAACAGGTATTTATGTATTTATTTTTTAAAAATCCACTTCCTGGGAATGTCCTGGAACCTGTACAGATTCAGTCCAACTTTAATAATTTTGTTACTTGTACTATATTTACTAAGGTAGGAAAGCAGAGCCATTTAAAAATTTCAGCAGCAGGCAATGAATTTTGTTTAACCATTAGTTAATAATAAAATAAGAAATCTAAATAGCTAATTAGAACTAGTTTGCACATTTGAGGGTTCTAGTTAATTGGGGTCCCCATAATTTCACTAGTGTTACTTTGTGACCATATCTGTTAACTGGGAGTAGATATCAGACCCTGGAGTGGAGATATGACTTCCAGCCACAAGAAGCAACTTCCCTGGCAAATGAAGAAGTTAGAGAAAGGCCGTAAAATTGACTGGGTTTGAGTGAAGGTCTCTGACATCAAAACATTGACACCTATGTGAAATAATGGGAAAGTAATCCATCCACCTTGCCCCATGACTCTTAATGCTTAGGAAGGTACATTCACTTTTGCAGGGCAGCAAAGGTTATTAAGTGTGCTACAGCAATAATTTTGGGGAAAATCCCACAATTCTAATATTTTGGAGTTCTAAGCATTAGACAAATATATATTTTGTAGGCATGTCAGAAGTTCTAAAATTTTTGTTCTTCTGAAAATACACTCTTTAAATATTTGGAAATATAAGAAGATTCATAATTGAAACTTCCTAAAAATCTCTATGACAATTTTAGTTAAATTGAATAAGAGATACCATGTTGCTTCAGGCTTATATCTTTTAGGTTATAATGGGGGGAAAACTGGCAGTTACTCAGAAGCAAAAGAGGAGGAGAGCAACCCATGATGCTAAAGTAGGTTTTGTTACTGCTTGCAATAGTGCTCCCTCTTCTCTTCCAAACAATCATCTCAGGTTAAGTCATCCTTTACTGACATTTTCCCTTTCTTCTAGTCTATAGGGGAGATTGGGACCACTCTAAGGTTTTTATCCTGAGTTTTCAATATGGAAAATGAAATCACTATGACGATGTTTCTAATATCTCAATATATTCTATATCTATCATCTATCTGTATCTATCATCTATATATCTATATCTATCTATTCCATGATCTATCTATCTATCTATCTATCTATCTATCTATCTATCTATATATCTATCTATCTATCTATCTATCATCTATTATCTATATCTATCTATCATCTATCATGTATCTATCTATATCTATCTATCTATCTATCTATCTATCTATCTATCTATCTATCTATCTATCATCTATCTATCATTGAAGTCCAGGGACTGAAAGGCAGAATGACCAGAACAACCAGTCAACCAGTTGTTATGATGTTCACTGACCCCCAGGAAGCAGACTCTCAATGCAGGAGCTGGCCCCTGTTGGTCAGTGAGCTCCCACAGTGAGTGGGCCCATCCCCTAAGGCCATGCCCTCCACCTGTACACAAATCCCTGCGCCAAGCTTCTAGTTTTAAATATTACTCTTAAATATCATGCACACTAAATAATACCCTAGTGACCTGAAGCTGTGGATGTGCCTCCTTAAGTGCCAAACTTTTTTGTTAGAATGTGACTTCAATGCTGAAGAGACTGAAACCCATTAAATTTCATTAATGAATGTTATTTAACTAGAAAACTTTAA